>PVJA010003160.1:0-36626 GCA_004027025.1 Myocastor coypus
TTTTGAGACAGGGTCTCGCTATGCAGTTGAGGCTGGTCCTGGGCTCACTTTTGTAGCCCAGGCTGGTCTCGAACTTGCACCAATCCTCCTGCCTCAGCCTCCCGAGTGCTGGGATTACAGGCGTGCGCCACCACGCCCAGCTTATTCACTCATTTTTATGGCCGGCTCAGCCCGCCACGAGGGCAGGGCTGGCACAGCATGTGGTGCCGGGGATCGAACCGCGGTCCCTGAAGCCACCCAAGCTTTCCCAAGCAGGGCTTTAGACCACTGAGCCATCCTGCTGGGCCCCTGTATACTTTCTCTGAAAATGTACTTAAAGGTCCTAGAAATGAGAAAGAACACTGGGTGTAACTGGTGGTGGGCTCCTCACTTAATTCCTGTAAGTGCATAAAGTAAAACTGAGAAGAGGCATGGAAAGTCAAAATGAACCATCGTTCTGGGGGGGAAATGGGACGTCTGGCCTGTGTGGGAGAACAAGGCTGGGGCAGAGCCCGATGGCCTGGCATAGGGCTCCACGCGGCCGGAGACTGGACCCTGGATGAGAGTGTGGCGTGGGGGGCAGCGCCAGCACGGGGTGCTCTTCTCACTCGGGGGGCAGGTGACAGTCTGTAATGAGCTGGATCTGCGGAGGGTGGCACAGCCCAGGGCCAGCTGAGAGAGAAGACAGCAAGATCAGCATGAGCGGAACGGGGAGAACAGGTCTTCTTCCTCCCTGTGCTGTAAGCAGGCTGCCCACCTTTGGGCAGGCATAGCCCTCACCCCATCTGCCTGCCCTCCTCTCCTCTTGCGCAGGATGAGGATGTTTACAGAGAGGGCCCAGGCCCCTCGCTGTGTCCCTTAAACCTCTAGCTCTAACCCTTCACAGCCAACTGGAACGTTTCAGTACGTTGACTTTCTTCGGTGTTATTGATCATCAACTCCAGAAATACTTACAGTTCTGTCGCCTCAGTAAATACAATCTTGGCCGTCTTCCTTAGTGGAAAAAAATGCTTCTGATCCAGAGGGCTTTATTATTAAGTGTAACATCATTTAAAGAACTACAAACCAAGTCTGTGCATAATGGATAGCTCAGAATGTTATAATATTTAAGAGCGTGTGCTCCACGAGTGTCTTGTGTCTGTCTTTTGTATTCTAAGGTTGACGGGGCCTTCACTGTAACGTGAGGCCTTGGCTAACTTATTCACAGGTGTATAAGAATATCTAAGAAGAGCTGTCTTGGTTACTTCTTTCTTAACCCGAAGTTAAGGAAGGGCGGGTCTATGTTTCCCGTGCAGTTTGTGTAGCCAGCCGACGAGGAACTGAAGCCCTGTCAGAAGTGTGTGGTATCAGAAGCCTTTCCTCCTCTGCTGTGGGGGTTGGGTATTTTCTCTCAGCGCGCCTGGACTCTCTGGGATGAGACGGATGTTCCCTAAGACGACAACAGCCAGAGAAGAAGGCAAAGGGTTTGAAGCCAGCTTTGGGCTGGGTTATGTGCGTCCGTCAACTTTGGGGTAGTCAAGTCAGTTTCCAGTGGGGTCAGTGAGGTAGGTTCAGGGTGTGCTCAGGGCGACCTGACAAGTCACACCGTTTGTATTCATCAGTGATAAGGCAAGGAAGTGTCCCCTTCTAGGGAAGGTGGCCCAGCAGCCGTGCTCCACTGTCTGGGTAAAATGAGCCCATTTATGGGGAGCCAGCGTCATGAGCATCCTCAGTGAGTCCTTTGCTTCCTGGTGATGAATGTCACATGACCCTGGGCTGACCAATCAGAGTAGCCCATTGGCTAGGCCACAGTGTCTGGCGGGGAGAGAAAGAGAGAGAGGTCAGAGTGGCCAGTGCCCACCCATCACGCTGTGAGAAAGGAGCCCCCCTAAAGCTGGGCAACTTGGGAAGAATGTCCATGAAGTTCTGATGATGACCCTTGGATGATGCAGTTGATAGATTGCCTAGAAAGTGTTTCTTTAAATTCCTTCTAACTTAGTCCTTGCAATTTGCTGTTTAGCTTCCTGGGCTTAGCAGGGGGAGCCTGCTAGGAAGCGCCAGCGGAAGGCCTCGTTCTTCAGTTCCTCCTGAGTGTCCACACATCTACTTCAGAGCCACTCCACGCAGTTATCAAGAGCAGATCTGTCCTCTTGGGAGGAAGGCTAGCAGGGTAGCCGTAGCACTGGTTCTCTGCAGCCACCCATCTCCTAGTGACCAGTGACCAGACAGAAGCTACTTCTAAACAGCAGCTTCCTACTTGCCAGCCTTCTGCCCAGGAAGCTCAGCGAATGCCCTGAGAGGAGTTCAGTGAATGAGCCAACACGTGGCCTGAAGGCCGGTCCACGTCCACTACATGTGAATTCTAGCTAGGCCTTAGCTAGGCCTTAAGGAATGGAGACCTGAGAGCTAACCCTTCCCAAGGGCTCAAGCTCTGTCCAAGCTGTGGGGCAAGTTCTTTGGAAATGGTAGAGACAAAGCACAGCTCTCTCTCTCTCTCTCTCTCTCTCTCTCTCTCTCTCTCTCTCTCTCTCTCTTTCGCTCTCTTTTTTTTTTGTGTGTGTGTGTCTTTTTGAGACAGGGTCTCGCTATGCAGTTGAGGCTGGCCTTGAGCTCACTTTTGTAGCCCAGGCTGGTCTTGAACTCGCACTAATCCTCCTGCCTCAGCCTCCCGAGTGCTGGGATTACAGGCGTGCGCCACCATGTCCGCACAGCTCTCTTAAGAGAAGGGAAAGGCACTTTTCTCTGCTGAAGACAGGCTGACTCTTCCAGTTAACTCCCCTGTCACACAAAGGGTGATCAAAGCATACAGTCAATGTTTAATTTTTAAAAAATCTTTATAGTTAAAGACATTGTACCAAGATAAGTTTATTCACAGAGTGGAGGACTATTTTGAGGGACATCCGTGGCAAGATGTTTTTTAGTATAATAAAAAATTTTAATTAAAATGTTCTGTGTTGATCAAACATTTATGGCAGCGTCTGTTGGATAAAAGCATGACACTGTGTCTTCCTCCACCTTTACTCACTGGATTTGCTACTGTGTGACTTCCGGCTCTCCCCCACATCAAAATAACCAGGCAAAGCCAATTACTCAGTTCACTGAGGCAGCCACGACACAGCACGCAAAGCCACTCCCACGTGAGGACTGGCTGCCCCCGACCTTGGCGCGCTGCATGGGCTGGTGCCAGGGCAGTGGGGATCAAGGCCCGGCATCACCTCTGGACAGCCAGCTGCCCTGCAAGTAAAAATGGGGGGCAGGGCACTGGCACCTAATGCGGAGTGCAGAGTGGGGCACAGAGACTGACAATAGCTCCCTAATCCCAGCTGGCTTTCCTGATCTTCTCTAATTCTACAGATACAGAATCCTACAATCCTTTGCGATTCCATAGGAACAATGGAAACTCTTGGGGAGTTCCTGCGTGCTATTTCCCCATGCCCGCTACCCTCCTCCTCCAAATTCTCACCAATGGAATTTATGCTGACAATGGACACGAGGGTCCACAACATAGCTACGTCCGTGGAGAACAACTTACCAAGAGCCGATCACAGGACCTCTTGGAAACCCTGGCAGAAGCGCCGAAGGGCCTGAGTCTCAGGTGAAGGCTTCCACTCCTCTGTCATGGGGCTGACACCTGCTGGGCCCCTGCATGAGGCTGCCTGACCCTCCCAAGGTGCCCATAAAAACCTGGATGTAAAGGAGTAGAGGTTGGGTTTGCCAGGGGCAGACACTACCGTCGGTTTATCTCAGGGCAAGGGGAAACTCCCAGGGGCTCCCCAGACCTGGGCTTAGCTAAGCCTTAAGGAATAGAGACCTGAGAGCAAGGAGCTGGCCTTCATTTTGGCAAATTCCAGAGTAAACCAACTAGAATCACATACACACCCTGAGGGGAAGACCAAACTTGCACTCCTGACGAGCTTAGAGCTGTTAAGGAAGCTCTCCTTTGAGGATGGAAGAAGAGCACAGGAGAGAAAGCAGTGCATTCTCTCTCCACAGCTCTTGACAGTCTGGGGCAGCCTCACCAGGGCCATAGGTCAGGCTTGGGGCAGGGCAGCTTGAGGGAGGAAGCACTCCTCCAGGTCCACCTTGGCTGGCAACAGAGGGCCCCCCTCCACCTTGTCTCTAACCAGACATCTTTGGATTTGGAAGAGGAAGTGCACCAGGTTATAGAGAGCCTGAAACCTGCTCCTGGTGTGCTTTGTGTCTTAAATGTCCCTTAGAGCAGGCGGGGAAGGTTACTCAATTGCCTGTGATGCTGCTGGGTGGTGGCTGAGCCTTTAAAAGGCGGAGCCTGGAGGCAGGAAGTCGGGTCACCAGGGCAAGTCCCCGAAGGGCTACTGGTACCCAGTTCCTCCCTTGCTCTCTGCCTACCTGCTCCCTGATCACCAGGAAGGAACCGCTTTGCACACACGCTCCCTGCCATGCCGGACGCCTCTCGGGTGCCACGGGCCAAGCCACCGTGGACTGACACCGCAGAACCTGGAAGCCAGAGGAAACTTCTTTGCTCCTTCAAGTTGCTTGTCTTGGGTGTTTTGTGACATTGAAGCTGAGTGCCACAGCTGTGCCCTGGGGTCTGCAGGGCTGGCCCTTCTCCAGGACACACATCTAAAGGTCAAACTCACAGACATGCGGGAAAAGGTTGCAGCTCAGCAACAAGGCCAAAAATAAATGGGTGAATAAATAAATAGGCGATCATTACTCACTAGAGGGAGGCTAAATGACTTTCTAATGAGCCTGTCTGAAAGGCATCTGACTCTTAGAAAATATACTGGCTTGATTAATAATTGATTAGGGCCACGCTTACCTGAAGAAAACTGATGCAGCCTAATGACTGGTCCATTAGATAAGATTTCCCTGTGGGAGAACGCGCCAGCCCTGATCAGGGGATCTGCCAGCCTTTTTTCCTCCAGACAGTGCGGGCTGAGGTGCTCAGAGTCTCTGCATCAGCTCTGTTTTCTGCTGGCTTTTTCCCCCACGTGGGTGAAAAAACAATTTTCCGGTGTGATTTCTCCATTTATATCAAAATTACAACTATACAGACTAAGCACCTGCATAGGCAAGCGCAGGGAGTGGGGTTCAATCCCTGGGCCCACATGCCGCACAGGCCCTGCTCCCAGGTGCCCTGAGCAGGGGAATGAGTCCAAATGTGGTTGTGCATGCCTGTAATCCCAGCCCCGGGGAGACTTAAAACAGGATCACTACAAGTCCAACCTGCGTAGCGAGACCCTGTACCAAATACATAAGCTTAAAAAAAAAAAAAAATTACGACTTTAACAACTTGAAAATACCCTTGGATAAGCCGTCCAGGCTAAGTGTCTTCTTACCTTTAAAGGAAAAGTGTCATGAGACGGTGAAGAAAGCATAACAATGTAGAAGAAGTGCATGTGAACGCATGTGAAAAGGGACGCAAAGCATCTAGGCTGAACACACCCGCCTTTGGCTGGGGCCACGTCACCAGCCCCCACGCCTGCTAGCTCATCTCTCCACTGAACACGAAACGACCACAGACCTGACAGACACTAATATAATGACCTATTATCAGTCATCAAGATGATGATCGCAGTATTCTAACTAGAAGGTGGACTGTCCGAGTGGATAATAAAAGCCAGAAAGACCTTACTAAGTATTTTTTTTTTTTTAAGTATGACAGTTCAGGTCCACAGTAAGGGAGCAGGGGCAGGCAGTGCAGCTGGGCAGTGGAGCACTGCGGAGCGGCCCAGGCCGTCAGAGCAATCCCCAGTCCCGTGCGCTAAATCAAAAGGAAGGCGTGGGGGAGATACACTCTGCGGGCACCAACCAAAGGACCGCTCCAGTGGTTCTGTTAATTTCAAGTGAGTCTGACTTAAAAGCCAAGAAAATTATCAGAGGCAGAGAAAAGATTACGCAATGAAAAGAGGGAAACACACCAAGCACAGAGCCCCAGAATGTGTGAGGTCCCGCTCTGGCTGGCAGGACTACGAGCCACTTCATTTTTTTTTTTTTTTTTGTCTTTTTGAGACAGGGTGTCACTTTGCAGTTCAGGCTGGCCTTGAGCTCACTTTTGTAGCCCAGGCTGGTCTCAAACTTGCACCAATCCTCCTGCCTCAGCCTCCCGAGTGCTGGGATTACAGGTGTGCGCTACCATGCCCGGCTAAGTCACTTCATTTTATTTTCAGCTATTCACCAGAAAATGTGTGTAGTTAACAAAAAATAAATAAATAAATAAAAGCAAACTTCACCAGTTCCCTATTTTGCTTACGACCTTGCTGAGTGGTGGAGGAGGCCCCAGAGGTCAAAGGTCCATTGTGAGGATTCTGAGCTTTGCTCTGCAAGTTCACCTCGTCTGGAAGAAACCTGCAGGAGCTCAACCTGAACAGATGGCCACTCCGAGGGTGCTCGCTGCTGCCGAAGTCTCAGAAGATCCGTGTGGGAAGCAAGTCCTTGCCTCACACTTGCCTGCCAACCGAAGCCCCACAGTGTCAAGGCTGGACTTTGGGGCAAGCTGGCCAGGCAAGCCGAACCACAAACTGGGAATCTGAGGCGCAGACCTCTTCTGACCTTCAGGAGGATTTTTAGCACTGAATGAAGGATGCACTGTGGGAAAGGGATGGGCGCAGTGGCTGCCGTGGTCAAGTCCTGGTGGTCTGTGGGGGAGGGCTGTCAGCGTGTCAGTTAAATGGGTGAAGCTGGCCCAGGTGTCCATACTTCACAAGCCACCTCCACCTTGTGGCCAGAACATTGAACCCCAGCTTGGGTGGAAAACAGCACACCTTGTCCTGTTTCATTGTATTAAAATAATGATAACAAACTTACAAGGTGGGTACACTAAAATTCACAGTTGGGCAGTAGGAATTTTGGGGGGCTACAGAGTGAAGGTAAATTTCTGGTTAACTCGAAGTTAATGAAATGACATTCTGCTCTAGTTCATGTTGACATAAACATTTTCCTGCCTTTCTTCCTGGCAGAAACCTTCTTTTGTACCTCAGCTCAGCACCAACCTTTTTTGTTGGGGAATAAAGATTTTTCAGTGATATGCAGATGTGCTTGTCATGCCAAATATACATTTTTAGAAATCACATAGCTCTGTCGGTAAGAAGCAGAATTCAACGAATGCACCGAATCCCAGCGTGTCCTCTGTCTTCAAATCCCTGGTGTCGCTGCTATGACTCCCCTTTCATCTACAAGTAGATGGCAAAGACTTCCTAATCCATCGCGCCATTGCTCCACAGTTGCTGCAGGGTCTTTTCGTCCAAATGCGTCCACAAGTCTCAGAACCCACAGAAGCAGTGCTGAGGCTCCAGCTGCAAGAAGAGGCCAGGGACTCCAGGCCTGGGAGCGGCTCCTTCCTCTCTACCCCCAGCTCACGGATGTCCTCACCCCTACCTCCCGCTGGAAAATTATGGTAACATCTGCTTTTGACCCAGGTGCTCTGAGTTCAAAACCATCCCTTGATTCAGCGACTGCTGAGTAGGCCACTGCTGTGTGCCAAGGAATATTTTAAGAATCAACTTTTTAGAACCTTGCTTTGGGGACTTCTCTGCTAGCCTGACAAAGGCAGCGGAGAACCCATTTTGCAAATGAGCTCAAGCCCGTTCTTTACATAATGAGCTTCAAAGACAAGGAGGACAGAGGACAGAGGCTGCTTTCAGAGTGTGGTATGGGGACAGAAGACAGGGAACAGCCTCAGCCTTGGGGACAGGAAGGCTCACGTGTGTCACCTATAGGCTGGGACCTCAGTGTCCCTCCCAGGACTCTTCCCTGCCCTCTCCCTGTACCACTTCCTTGCCTTTGGTTCCTTAAGTGTCTCCATGATTCTCAACAGCCGAGACACAGGAGGCAACTGCCTGGTGCCCGTCTGCAGATGAATGCAGAGACCGCAGTCTCCCCAGTATGTGGGACCTGAAAACGATGGCACAGCAGAGTGAGCATAATTCTTAGATGGAGAAGGGGATGAGGGGGATGACCACGAGCAAAGCATCAGCCCCACCCCTCAATGAACCTGGAGGTGGCTGGAGCAGACCGGTGGGGAAAGGATCAAACCATGTTACGCGCATGCGTCAGTCTGCCACAGCGAAATCTACTCCTCTGTATGCTCAGTTAAAAAAAGAGTGTTTGTGGCGGGGCTATGACTTGCCGATGGGAACTCTGCCCCCAGCCATGGAGGGTAGAGTTCACAAAACCAAAAGCCTACTCGGCAATTAGCAGACTGGACAGGGGAGCTCACGTGTGCTCTAGGCCAGGGAACAACAGGCCTTCCCTCCGCACAGCTGCACAGTGACTATTTTAGGCTCTGTGTCTCAGAAAGGCTCAGCCAGTGTGGTGGGAAGGGTGGTGGCACTGTGACTGCGTGAGGGAGCCGTGTGTGCCAGTGGAACTTTATCTGTAGGCAGGGCGATGGATAGGACTTGGCCTGTGAACTATGGCTCTCTGGTCCCAGCCTAGGTGTTTAGCGGTACCGGGTGGCAACTCTGTGGCCATCCACGGAAGAGACTTCCTACCCAGGAAGCAGGCAGGTCCCAGCCAAGGTCAGGGAATTCTGTGTTCTGGATAGGTCAAGAGATTCTCCCAGAACTGGCTTCTGCGCTTTGTGGGCTTATAGACCAGGCGGAGCCCATCCCGTCCCCCAAGCTTGCCCTGCCTTCGGCTCCCAGGAGATCAGTGCCATAGGGAACTGCCGTGTCACTGCTGCTCACAGCAGCTGCAGACCCTGCCAGTGACATTCAGCCCTGTCCAGAGCAGGACGATGTAGCGGGGGAAGGCCTTGAGGCGCTCTCTCACCTGCTGGCTCGCAGTGCCGTCTGCAGGGGAAGGGACATGAGTTTCCTCCTGGCCATCTTTTAAAGTAAATAAGCCCTCCTCAGTGCCACCTGCAGGAACTGTGAGAAGGGAGCGTGTCTTAAGCATCCGACTCCACGGTTGGTAGGTGGCTGTCTTAGTCCTCTTCTCATTGCTGAGACCAAAAAGCTCGACACCCTAAGTTTAAGGAAGAGAGGTCTGTCACCACTGGTAGGAGGATTCAGTCCTTGGTCAGCTGGCTCTGAGGCAGGGTAGCATGGCAGAAAGGTGTCACATAGGAGAAACAGTTCATGGTGAAGCAGGGCAAAGCAGAAGGCAGTTAAGCAGTAGCAGCAGAAGTAGCATGCTGCCTTCTTTCTGTCCCTTGACACCCCTCTGGGCTACTCACCCTTTGGGTGCTGCCCAAACCCAGGGCAGACCTTCCCACCAACCATACCCAGGGCTATGCCACACCAAATCAGTGGACTGACTTAGAAACCATACACCCTGGATGCCAGCGTCACACACCCTCAGCTCAGCCATCATTGAAAAGCGTCACCTATGAGCACGTGGAGCTTTGGGAGGACATCTAGATATAGGCCGTCACAATGCCTTATATGCATGGCGACCATGGAGCTGGCCTCTTACCTGAAGACTCTGGAAAATGGCTGGACATGGTGGTACACGGTTGGAATCCTAACACTCTGGGAGGCTGAAGCAAGAAGATCACAAGTCCAAGGACAGCCTGGGCAGCTACGTGACGGAGTGAGACCCTGTCTTACAGGAAGAAAGGGCTGGGGATGTAGCTCTTTGTGAAGGCTCCAGTTTTAATCTGCCGTAAAGAAAAAAAGCAAGATTCCTAAAAGCAAAAGACTTCCATGCTTCTGCAGGGTGTGAGGCACCTGTCTGTAATGAGTTCATGTAAAACTAAATGTAAGAAATTACTCTGCTCAACTTTCTGTGACCCTGCTTCCTTGTAAGACCACAAGGAGGCCTGATGTGCCACTGATAAATCATTAATAGACTTGAGAGTTCCCAGAATAGACTTACAGAAAAAATCAAAGTAAGGGTGGAAATGTTTCTAACTGTATAGAATAACGAAGGTGTTGCTAAGCAACTGGAAAGCGTTGCTGTCGTAGTGAAGACCACGTGTGCGCAGGTATACGTTAAACAAAAGCTAAACGATGCTCCCAGAAAGAATGTGTGCTGAGTAAGGGTCACGTTGTTCCTAAAGGTGCTCTTCTGTCTCTGTTAGATGACCAATTTGTTTGCCAAACAGGCTACGGTGTCTGCCTTTAATATCTCTATACTTCTGGCCTCGGTTGTCAGCTGCCGCCACGAAGGTCGAGCTGTGCAGCTTCAGCGGGTACAAGATCTACCCGGGACACGGGAGGCGCTACGCCAGGACCGACGGGAAGGTTTTCCAGTTTCTGAATGCAAAATGCGAGTCTGCATTCCTTTCCAAGAGAAATCCTCGGCAAATAAACTGGACGGTCCTCTACAGAAGAAAGCACAAGAAGGGACAGCTGGAAGGAATTCAAAAGAAAAGAACACGACGAGCCGTCAGATTTCAGAGGGCCGTCGCTGGTGCACCTCTTGCTGACGTAATGGCCAAGAGGAGTCAGAAACCAGAAGTTAGAAAGGCCCGAAGAGAACGAGCTATCAGGGCTGCCAAGGAAGCAAAGGAGGCTCAGCAAGCCTCTAAGAAGACTGCCGTGGCTGCTGCTAAGGCTCCCACAAAGGCAGCGCCTAAGCAGGAGATTGTGAAGCCTGTGAAAGTTTCTGCTCCACGAGTTGGTGGAAAACGCTAAATTGGCAGATCACATTTTCAAATAAAGATCTGTAATTCTAAAAAAAAAAAAAAAAAAAAAAAAAAAAAAAAAAAAAAAAAAAAAAATATATATATATATATATATATATATATATATATATATATATATGTATATCTCTATACTTCTAAGGCTCCTGGGTGTCTGTCCTCTCCTGTATGAGTATGGCCAAGTAGTCCCAGGCCTCGTAGTAAAGGGCTCATACTTAAATTTTAATTTTGGATTCTGGTCTGGTTTCTATGCTGAGAACCCATTACACTGTCCAGAGGTTGAAGGTCTTGGTACCTCAGTGTTTCTCGGAGAACACCAAAGAGCGCCACAGGGAGCTTCCATGGCATTTCCTGGGAAGGCCCAGAGGCTGCACAAGCCATGGCAAGGCTGCCTCAGAGAACCGAAGGAGCCCAGGATGCCTAACCTTGGAAGCTGGAGCCCTCAAGCCAGCCCACCCAGGCCCACCCAGAGGACGCCCAAGTCAGTTTCCAATGCTGTTCCCCTGCCAGGGTCCTGGGTGGGAGCACGGCAGCCAGGCCCCGACTGGTAGAGATGGCAGAGCGAGGCAAGGACACGGGGTCCCAGGGAAGGGCACGCCCTGGGCACACAGCCTCCAGTGCTGCCTGGAAACGAGACAAGCAGCAGCCACGAACCCCTCTAGACAGCAGGTTCAGGGAGGAAAGTCCATGTCCCTGGCCAGAGCAAGCCCAAGCCTTCCGTGGCCCAGCCGTGGGAGTGGACATCCAGTGGGTGTCTCTGATGCCCACAAGACATGCCACCTTCCCACGGGCAGACCCAGCTTCTAGCTGCAGGCACCGTGTGTACATCTACACGTATCCGCACATCATCCCAAGGGTGGGCACTCTAATATTCGGGGGCCCAGAGTGCTCACAAGTGCGGAAAGCGACTGGCTCCTGGGGTGCCACACTCGTCAGTGGACTCAGCTGTGAGTGAGCTCAGGGCTGAGGGTGCTGTGAGGACAGGCAGGCTGGCCACAGCGCTACGGATGCCATTGCTACTACGTCACTTCCCAAATCCTGAACAGAGACCTCCCCCTCCAAGTCAGATTTTGAACCTTCCGGCTGCATATAGTGCCATGAGGTTAGCAGAACCACACGGCATCCCACGGCCACCCAGCCTCCTTCCCTGGGGAAGCCTCCCGACTCCCAAGGGATCCTGACCGTTTTCATCTCGCTCCTGTCCAGAAGTCTCAGCTCAAACCCGATAGCACCAGCTTCCCGTGTTGTATTTTAATTCCTGAGAGAGACGAAAGCCTTGGGAAATCTCACAAATGAGCCGAAGCGCTGACTTCAGGACATTCCCATCTGCATAAGCGCGGCTTCGTCATTCCGCCATGCTCCGCGCATACTGGCAGCCTGATGGTGATTAAGATAGTGGGGAACGGTCACAACCGCAAAGGTGGAGGAAATTGCCGTCCCTGTGCTCTACAGAGAGCAAATGGAAAAATAAATGGGCTGGATTTGCACTCTGGCAGTGGGAAAGGGAAATCTGGGAGGTAATGAAGGCTCTAAAGTTAGATGGGATGAGAAATTGGCTCATGAATTGAAGGGCACCCGCCTATGTCCTAAGTAATAGGAAATTTGGGTGTCAGTCCGAGGACTCACGCTGTTCCAGCGCCATGCCAGTGGAGTCTTCAAGTGTTCATTATACAGAAACGGAAAGCTTTTATGGGAAAAGCAGATTCACACAAAAAGCAGAGGCTGTGTACCAGCAAGCAAAGCAGCTACCGCCACAGCCACTGCCCCAGAACGCTGCGCACTTGCTTTAAGTACCTCTCCATTGTGCAACCTTTACGCTCGCATGCTGACAGCAAAGTGCCTGCTGATGTTTGACCAACTGTGTGACATGCTCTGACCCTAGCGTCAGTTACTAAAATCACTGTGGTGCTGGTCATCTAATATGGCCGATGCTCATCTTCCCAGAACCACCTTCCGCTGCTTCTGCAACTCAGCCCAGGACATAATTTACTTTCACACTTCCCACCGCCTCAGGGCAGACCCCCGCATCGGCTCCCTCAGGTCTATCTAAACATCGCCTCCAATCTCCATTTTACAGCAAAGGCTATAAAAGCTCAGCCTCCCTTTGTCTAATCTAGAGAAACATTCCTCATCCTTCCCCACACTCTCTCCCCTGTCTTCCAAGAGAATAAAGCCCCTTTCCCTTCCTCCTTCTGCCTGTTTCTCTGCTGCGCCAGTTCACCGCAGGAACCCATCACTGTGTCCTTTCAGCTGCTCTGAGGCCACAGCGGAAGAGGCTATGCCACGGAGCTCCCTTCTCAAGATCACATAGCCAGAAATTGGCCCAGCCAAGCTCAGCTCCCAGCCTTTCCAGCAGGATCCCTTCATCCCCCAGTCCCCATGAGGCTTAGTCCATAGTACCAAGGTGTGAGGCACTTCTGGTTGCCATGCACCTCAGTGAGAGGCACTCACTTCCCAGAGTAGGAGCGAGGCCTGGCCTGGCCATCCTGCCTCAGGTGTTCCCACCAGATGGGCCTCCAGGGAGTACTGATTCTTTGTCCAACTCCTTTGAAGTCAATTGCTTCTTAGGTATCCAGCTTCGTCATCCGTAGAGCACAGAGCTGATAACTAGTCAGCACTTATAGAACCACAGCGTGCAGAAAAATGCCCTGTGAAGCTTTTAAGAAACGCAGTCACAGCCGGGCGTGGTGGCGCACGCCTGTAATCCCAGCACTTGGGAGGCTGAGGCAGGAGGATTGGTGCGAGTTCGAGACCAGCCTGGGCTGCAAAAGTGAGCTCAAGGCTGGCCTGAACTGCACAGCAAGACCCTGTCTCAAAAAGACAAAAAAAAAAAAAAGAAAAAAAAAAACAAACGCAGTCACCAGGGCCCTACCCTGAAGCAACAGAACCGAATTTGGGCTGAGGCCTAAAATGTGTCATTGGACATTTTCCTTCCAATAATTTGAATGCAAACCTGTATTTTAGCAACCAATAAAAGCGTTGTCTCCAAATTCCTTTTCAGTTCTCACATCCTGGTTTTATCTTTAGAAGATCTTTAAATATCTCCCCATTGTGCAGCGTTTGCGCTCGCATGCCGACAGCAAAGTGCCTGCCGACATTTTCTTTCCAGGTGCTGGAGAACTGCAGGGCTGAGTCGGGAGGGCTGAGGCACCTGTGTGGAGGGCAGTGTGCTAAAGCTCCCCCCTGCATGGAGCCGAGAGCTAACAGGAGCCTTCCTGCCAGGCCAGAAAATGAAAGCCTCAGTGACCCAGCCTCTGCGAGTCCGCAGCTTGAACTTCTTGGACCAGTGCTGCCAACCCAAGGAACGCCCCAAGCAAGGTCCCTTTACCAGGGAAACTCAAATTCCAAAGATGCTGCTGGTGTGGGTTTCTTCCTAGTTCAAGCCCAAACTCTGGCTCAGGCTGGCCCAGGGCTGAAGCATGCGTACGTGCATGCGTGTGTGCGCGCGGGTGTTTGGGGGTGCCACTGGGAGTTTACAGATGGCACTGAGCGGAAGTGAGCTTCTTCAGATCTTGCGATGATGGCTCTGCGCTAAGCTATACTGGTTCTCGGAAGCCCAGAGAAGCTCTCAAACGTGGATCGAACTCTGGACCTTGCGCTTGCCAGGCAGGCGCTTCTGCTGCCGAGCTCTCTCCCCAGCCCCCAGTCCCATTCAGATCCAGTGTGCGTGAGACTACCCTCCGTGTGACAAAGCGTCTGAGACAAACAGCCTGGAAGGAAGCAACGTCTGCTTCGTCCACAGCTTCAGCGCAATATGTCCGTGGCTGGTTGGCCACAGCGCTCCAGGGAAAGCCGCATGGAGGGTGTGGAGGTGCCAGGCTCCGGAGGTCCCCTCCTAGGCCACGCCCACGATGAGCTCATTTCCTTCCACGAAGCCCCACCTCTTCAAGGTTCCTCCAGGTCCTAATAGGCCACACTGGCTGGCCATTAAGCCTTGAGGGATGTTTACCATCCTAACTATCATACTGTATGTATATAAAATCCATCATTTTAGACTGTCTTTTTTTTGGTATCGAGGATTGAACTCAGGACCTTACGCTTACCAGGCAGATGCTTAGCCCCTGAGCCGTCTCCCCGGCCCATCACTTTTTTTTTGAGGAACCACCTGGCTCATCACTTCAGACTCTGTTGTCAAAGGAAAGTCCCTAGGGCTTTGTAATAAAGAAAGACATTGAACATAGCGAGGAGATCTTCATTTATACACGAAACTTCATGGAAACTAGACCACGAAACAAGAGGAGGCACAAGGAGAGGAAGTCAGATGGAATTGGTGCCCATGCAATTCTATTTTTTCTGTTAGGCTCTTCTCCGCTGCTACCTTTTACAGCGGATGATAGGGCTGCGTGGCTGTAGTTCCAGGGCTAAGTTGGCACAGGAGATTATGCCCAGGTTAGTGGCGGTCCCTGCAGCCAGGAAACGTGCGTGCCTGGAGTTGCCCCAGCCCACTGGCTTCCTCCGCCACCTGCTCCCACACAGTCCTTGATCCTCCAGCAGCCGGAGCTCCGGGAAACGTTCCCGAGTGTCTCAGCTCACTCAAGTCGGCCAGGCTTGTCCTCTTCCTAAAGGCGACCACTGGCTCCCACCAAGGGAGGCAAGTCTACCCTGAGTAAAAATCAGAGACACCCCACAGCTAGCAGGACCCCAACTGGGGGCACAGGATGTGGGCAGGATTCCAACAGAAACGCGACCAGGGGAGAGTGCAGGACAACAGGGGCTGACGTCAGCAAGCTTCCAGGCACTCGAGGCGACAAAGGACGGCGACTCCCAGCTGAATGTGGAGGTCGTGGCTTAGCCCCCAGTTGGTGTAAGGACCCTCAGCGCCCCTAGGGCTTAGAGGCCCTCACAGAGAGGGAAGCTCGCCTGTCCTGCGGCACTGCTGGGCACCTTGTGGGCTCCACATGGGACCTGACTTCTGCTCCTTTGGCCACTTAGGGGAAGCTGCCCCGTCCGTGGGGACCCAGTGGCCAGCCTCACACCACACCCTTATGCAAGGCCCCCAACACCGGGCCTTCCATGTGGTATAACAGGTGCTCTGAAGCTGCTCTGCAAAGCTGAAGACATCTTCTCTGAGCTTGGGGCTCTGCCTTATTAGAACACAAAGACGCTGAAAGACACTGCTTGGGTCTTGTTCACTCCCTTTTATTAATCACAAGCCCTATGTAAACTATGCTCCTGAAAACCTCGAGCTGACCAAATGCCCCCGCTCCCTAGTGAAATCCAGAGATGGCCCCCTTGGTTGCTGGGAGCGTGACTTAGGAGACAGAGTGCTGCAGGGCAGCCTCGCGCCACGTGCAAAAGAGGGGCTCAGTCTGTGGAGCTGGGGCCTGTGGTTTCTTGCGCATCCTGGAGGCTTCAAGGGTTTTAAGACTGGGAGAAGGCTGTGGGTGTGGACAGGCCTGCTGCGAGGCTCCGGAGACATCCGCAGTTTCAGTGGAGGAACAAGAACAGAGTGTGTGCAGCAAAATTAACTGGTATCAGTTCGGCAGCTCTCCTAAGGAAGAACTGGGGGATAATGTGCTTTTTTCCAGTGGCAGCCGCCTGTGCCCCATTACCGTGCAGCGCTGGGTGGCCTGACAGGAGCTGTCATGGGCTGGGCCACCCTGGGGGACTGCCTGGGAGGGAGAGCTCGGACCTGGGAGGGGGGCTCTTCTCTGCTCTGGGCAGAGCTCTCCTAGGAAGGCACCCTGAGAGTCTCATCCTACTCCCATGGAAAGCTGTCCTCAGGACTGGTAGAAGGCACCCACGGTCCTGCGTGGCTACCAGGTGTGTGAGTGGGAAGTGGGGAGACGGGCCACGTCTCCCCGAAGCATGACGGGCGCTCGCCCAAGTCTCCCATTCCTGCCCGCCTCCAGGCTGGGCCCCAGAGGACGGTGCCGGCAGCCTCCTCTTGCCCTTCTCCCCTTTACCACCCACACGTAGTCCATGAAGGACAGGCGGGGCGGGAGCGCAGCTGATCCTGGTCTCAGCCCAAGATCAATGAGTTGAAGGTCAGCAGAGCCACCCACGGAGTTTCAGGGAGGAAGCTGTTCAGCAGCCTGGCTGGGTTCCTGGGCCCTGGCTTTCCCAAGTCCCCTTTGTCTCCTCCTGTAGCTGAGATTGGAAGCTCCTGTGCCAGCTATCTGGCCATTGGGTGCCTGACCACAGCCACCCCGCCTCAGGAGTCGAGGCTCTCTGTGAATGATCTTTAGGGCCAAGTGTGGCTCGTGGGGCCCAGCCCTTCCCGGCTTGGGAGACTATAGTGGAGCTCAGTGCGTGGGGCCAGAGTGCCAGCGAGATGCAGAGGGGTACAGAGGGAGATCGGAATCTGGTCTTGTCTGGTTGGCTGGCTCAGTGGGCTCTCACTCCCTCCCTGCCCTCCTCACTAAAGCCACCCAGGTCCTCTCCAAGGACAGTGTACGTCCACAGTCCAGGCCAGAGCCAACCCAGACCCAACCTCCTGCCGCCTTCCTAGGTGGGATGGTGGATCTCAGCAGGACAGTCCAGCTCTGTTCCCGGGGTGACGCAGTTTCCGGGCCACTCGACGATTTTGTCCTCAGAAGTGAAGCAGGGTAAATGGCGTCATTAGGGCGTGATCTGTGTACCTCCCATGCCCATTCTCCAGGGGCCCGACACAGTCTCTGAGCCGCTCTGCGGGGGCCCTGGCCTGTCCACTCCTCACGGCCACATTGTCCTTTATCCAGGAACCACGCTTCGAGCCTTACACCAGCACACAGAAACCGAACAAAGGGAACCCAAAGCAGTGGCTAAACATTGCTAGGAAGCGAATCAGACACGCTCTGCTGCACACAGCGCCGCCCCCGGGCATTCCCAGGAGGCCTAGAAGCACACACAGCCCAGATGTGAGAAGACAGCCTGGCCTGAGCCAAGAACGGAGACCCTGAAGGTGGGGACAAGGCCAGCAGATGCGGAGAAGAGGCCGAGGCGGCACTGTCTTCCCTGAGCCCCGGCTCTGGCTCTTGGCTGTGAGTCCGGGGACTTACGTGCACGCAGGCCCTTTGGTTGCGTCGTCCTCCACAACACCCCACGCCAGTCGCAGTGGCTTCCCTCATTCATCGAAGAAGCCAGTGGAGCAGCAAGCGCGTGGCTGAGAACCCCTGCAGGATGATGGCGCAGGGATCAGCCTTCTTTGATATCTCCTTGCAGGATGGGCCCTGAGCCTCAGTCCTCCAGACAAACAGATGGGTCTCTTGCTACTTCCTGATAAGTTTTGCTGTGTGCACTCACCAGGAAAGCATGCTGCATGTGTCAGGAGGGGCGGCCTCTGGGTGCCAGGTGAAATGACACAAAGGAACAGGAGCTTCCCTCACCTCCAGGGTGCCTGACGGGAAGGGCAGAGTCCTCTGCACTACGAGTGTGACACCATTCTGCCTTTTGGCCGTTGTCCTGAGGATCATGGCCAGGGCGTCCTGAGCCCACATTTGCACAGCTGTGAGGCTGCAGCCCTGTATAGAAGCCCGGGAGAGGAGGAGCCCAGCAGGTGCCGAAGGGAGTGACAGAGCATTCTTTCCCAGACCCAGGCAGACAGGCTGTGCTTTCTTCCTGCGCCAAACACCACCCTTGTCTTCTGCAGAAAAGTCAGAGACTACCCAGCCGAGGGAGCAGGTGGCCCTGCTGCTCTGTGGACCACTGATTTGTGCAAGCGGAGCACACTGCTCTGAACAGACACCGCCCAGGACTGAAACACCCGAGGGGGTTGGCGCCCCACAGTACCAAGTCCCCGGCTCCACCCCAAGCTTCTGACCCTGGCAGTCAGTCTATACTGGGACACAGGCATGCGAAGCTGGAGCTATCACTTGAGCTTATTGGGTGCAGGGAGGATAGGATCAAACTGAGGGTTTGATCAGGAGTTTGATCAGGAGGATGAGACCCCGGTGGAGCCGCCTGTCCTGGGTGAGAATCCGTGGTCCAGGCTGCCTCTTTCTAACTAAGAAGCGGGGGCCGGTGTTTCTGTAAAGCCTTTGAGAGAATAACCTTAAAAGGAACAGAAAAGGGACTGAGGAGTCATCAATATAGAAAGGGTCTTTGTTCAGCAAAGATGGCTTTGAAAAGCAAATGTTAGTGAAAGATGCTATATATTAGAGGAAGCTCCCGGGCAAGTCCAGTCTGAAGCACAAGGGGCCCTCTGTCTGACCATCTGCGATCTGCGCCTGAATGCCCACGGGGAAGGCAGGGGCTCTGATGTCTAATGGCTTTTGGACTCAAGTAAAAGGGAACAAAGCAGTTCCTAAACAAAAGGGCTGCAGTCTAAAAGCAGCTCCTAAGGAGAAAGGATTCTGGGTCCGGGCATTCCCCCCAAGTGGGGTTTAATTAGGCCCAGGCGTGCTAATGCACCTTAGGACACCCCCAAAGCCAGCTCTCTTCTGCATCCTGGATCAAGGAAAAACTCTGGGGGCAGGGGGCTTGAGATGGTATTAGGTGGGTCGTCAGAGATATTAGGAAAATAACGCTGGTGTCCTGGGAGTTAGCCAAAGTGAACGCGAAGCCAAACTGGAAGCTTTCTGGGTTCCTGTGGCTGCTCTTCACCCCGTTCCTTCAGAACCACGTGACCCAGAGAAGAAGGGGTTTGCTGAGCCTGATGGGGAGACTTACCCACTGGCTTTGGGGTAGGCTCACAGAGATTCCTGGCCAGCTATCCACTTAAAGATAGCCAGCGGGGAGCGTATTGTCATCATTTCTCAAATTTTGGGCGTCTATTCCCGCTCCACCAAGCTGGCCCTTTAGAAGTATTAGTATTAGCAGGGAAACAGGAGGAACAACGACCTTCCGGACCCCAGAGAGGGTGACTTGAAGACCAAGTGATGTCCTTCCTCCCAGTCATCATGTAGAAAGGTTCGCAGAGTGCTTGCCCAAGGATTTCTAGCTATGTTACCCACTTGGTGGAAGTAACAGCGCCGGGGAACAGAAGTTTGCTCCCGGGCAGTGACAGAGGTAGGACAGAGACCCTGGTGTCTCAACATACAACCCAGCGTTCCTTGGACACCAGTAGGCAGCCTGCTTTACCCACTTTGCCGACACTGATTCCTGAATCACCAGGTCTTTCCTTGTGATCTGGAGCCTCTCATCTTCCCCAGGCAAGATCTTGGGCAAGTCTTGCAGCGGCCATGCTTTAATCTCCCACCTCGTGTAGCCCATCAGTGGATAAGCAGCTCCCAGACCTGTAAGACATGTCAGAGGTAAGGGTGCACCTCCCCAGGCAAAGGAAGGTGACACAGCAAAGACCCTGGGGACACTCCTAGGACCGGCCTGTCCTGTGAAGCTGCACAGCACTGACCCACAGGGAGCATTCCTCACTGGTATTAAAGAAATGAGTGCCATTTGAGAGAGCGTCACATGCCAAAGAATTTCAAGGGACCTCTAGATGCTGAGAACAGCCAGCCAGACGGCAGGACCTGAGTCCCCAGCCGCAGGGGCTGAGTTCTGCCCTCAACTACACGACTTGGAAGAAACAACTTTCCAGCTCGGAAGGTTGGCTGGCAGGGGACCGCAGCCTTGGAGGACCAGCCAGGCTGTGTCCACACACCGAGAGGATGTGTGGACAGCCCATTGGGGTTCTATGAGGTCACCGTGAGCTCTGTTAGTGAGCACCAGAGGACTCCCTGGGGCTGAAGCTCCTGCGGGCCCCTGTTAGCATTTCTGTCACCCACTCGCCACATGGCCTTGTCTAAGTGCTTCTGTGAAGCTTCCTGAGCCCACGGCCTCCTTCACGAGGTGTGTGGCAGCCTTCTTGTGCTAGGAACACCACGAGCACTCAGGGGTTACCCAAAACCTTGAACAAAAGCACACAAGGCAATAAACATGGCACCCCACCCCCCCACCCCAGACTTAGAAGGGCCCTTGGTTCCAGTTGAGGAGTGTGACAAGAAGCCAGAGCTGTGTCTCTTCAGGGAGGCTGTGCTTCGGGGACCCACATTTGCTGCCGGCCTTTGTGCGCCCACAAAGAACACCCGGGAGCATGCGCAGCAGTCTCTGTGTTACAGAGTTGCCTTGGCTGGTGGGTGAATCCACAAATACAGACACTGCAGGTGGTGGCCATGGGCCTGGTGTTGGTGCAAGCTGCCAAGTGAACGATCTCATTTTCCGGCTTCCATTTCTCTACCTATGCATCTCCTTCTCCCTCTACCACACACACAGGTCTTTCTGAGAAATAAGATTGCTTCGGGGTTACACAGTCTTCACAGCCTGGTTTGCTTTGCTTTGCCTTTTCCCTGCTCATGGGGGGAACATTAAACAAAGGCGCTCTTCTGACTAACGATCCAGCCGTTAGAGTGTCGCTGGAGTCTCCTCGAAGGGTTTCTCAGCAGTAGGCAGGTTCAAGGTGGTGGGAGGTCTGTGGTCCTCGCAGGCGCTGGCCTCCCAGGACGCACACCCTGCTGTGGCCTGGGTGAAACTCTCGCTCATATCTCCCTGTTCTTACTCTCGCACCCTACCAGGCCTGTGGCCGATCCTGAGCAGCGGTTTTCTTGTACAGAGCTCCCATCTCCTACCCTGAGCAAAGGGCTCTGGGCCCTCGCCCTGAGCATCTGTGCCACAGCCTGGCTCAGCAGGGGGAGAAGCAGGAGGACACTGCGCCCCCCGCCCTCCCTGCCCTCTGCTGCTGCGCTGTGGCCACTGCCTGTCTGTGTGGTTCCCAACACGGGCTCACCGGTCCCTAGGATCCTTCCCCCGTTTGTTGTCATGTGGGCTGCAGGGAGAGCCATGCCTCGATGCATCTGAAGCTGTCCTCTAGGGCACACATATTTGCCCCCTGGACATGATCTTGAGTGTCCAGCAGGCCAGAGGTGCCCCCAACTTTGTCTGCAGAACTACAGCTCAGGACAGGGGTCCCGCCCTGAGCCTGTGCTTAGCTGTCTGTCCAGTGACTCCACGGGTTGGCCTGACGGACGCGCAGCAGCTGCTTCTCTGGGGCTTCTGCGAAGAACCAACGGACAGGTTTCCAGCTCTTTCTGTTTTCAGAGCCAGAAATCAGCATCTAACCTGTGGGTATCACCCTGCGCCCCCGAGGGTGGGGGCTTCCACTTCTCCAATAAGTTCCCAAAGGCAGCCTGCTGGCAAGGGAAATAAAATCCTCTCAGCTCTGTATATTCATAATATAATGACAGTGAGCTTGGAGTGGGGCACAGAGTTCCCCATCCTGGTCTGCGCCCCTCACCCTCCTGGATACAGAGAAATGAAGAGAAGAGGGCTCCCCTTGCAACGGGGGTGGGGGTGGGGGGTGGCTCTGACCGTCCACACACGAAGAGCAGGCCTCCCCGTTCCGGGGGCTGAATGCCTTCATTGTGTCCCCGAGTTGCTTGGTTAATGATGATCATCCGCTTCAGTGCAGCAAAATAGGGAGGGAATTAATGGTCTGCTTCACGGCAAACACTCGCCGCGTCTCGGCCTCCGCTTACAGAGCAGCTCAGAGAGAAAATTACGGCCCGTGCGATGCTCGCTGAATGTAGGAAAATCCAACGAAGCCGTCATTTTCCTTCTTTTAAGCCTCTGCGCACAATATATCGTTTTCCACTTTGGCTCATTCCCCAGGGCTGCGTGTTGGTGGTGACGGATTCTCTGCTTTTGTCATTACCAGTTGACGCTGTCTTTTCAGTCACTGAACATTAGAGACATTCCAGTCCCATTTACAGGAAGCTGTAGAAAGCTAGACCTGGAGGGGGAGGGACAGTGCATGAAAGGCGCTCGAAAGCATCCTAGCACCCGAAGGGATGCTAACTGTCATTGTTTATCACACAATCCTGCTTCAGAGTTGCTTGTGTCGGGTTGGCGAGGTGCCCTCTTTCAGACTGCATAGCTTCAGTGAATCTGGAAACAATAAAAAACACGGGCAGAAGGAAATTCTTGATTAAAAAAAGGGACCCTGAGCTTCTTTAAGGGAGAAGAGACTGGGATGAGTCTGCGCACCCGTGCTCACCTTCAGCCTGACCGTGAGCTCATTTGCAGGGCTCCATCCATGTCGCCTGCTTGCAGCATCCCGCCTGGCCCTCCACTGCAGCACTGCCCTCTTCTCCCCAGCGGAAGGGCCGGACAGCACTCTTGCCTGACTTCTTTGCCCCAGGCTCCTCCTTAATGGCCACAATCCAAACTAATATTACCTGTGTCGCTTAAACAATGTCACTTTAAAAGTTATCTGAGCCACTTAGAGAAACAAAAAGGCACAAAATATATTCTCCGGAATATTTCGTTAATGTTCTTACTCCAAAATGTATTTGAGGTACTTCCACTGCCTCAGATGTCATGAAATTAGGCCTTTATTTATTTATTTTATTATTTTTTTTCTTGTTTCAGAACTTTTGTTTGTTTATTTATTTTTATGGCTGGCTCAGCCTGCCCTGAGGGCAGGGCTGGCACAGCATGTGGTGCCGGGGATCGAACCCAGGTCCCTGCAGCCGCCCAGGCGTTCCTAAGCAGGCGCTTTAGACCACTGAGCCATCCTGCTGGGCCTAGGCCTTTATTAAGGGAAAGAAGCAACAGGAATAATGCCAAGCAACCACAGGAAAAGACGGGACCTGTGGGCCTGCATTAGTTAACTGGTGCCACAGAGGACGATGGCACTGGGACACTGGCAATGCCGAGACCCAGTGGCATGTGCCATTAGCCACCTTTGTCACTCAGGCTGGCCAGTGAGTCGGCCGGAGGTGGCCCCTACTCAAGGCTCTAGGGCCTCTGCTCGGTGCCTCTTCTGGCTTCTTGGGCACTGTGAGGCTTCCTAGGGTCCAGGCTCAGAGCAGCTGACTACCACTTCCGCATTCCAAGTCTCACACAAGCTCCTCTCATGGGCAAATTCTATGCCCTCCCACACGAGGAATGGGATTCTGGGAAATGTAGTTTCTAGCCCTAGGTGCAGTAACAATGGTGATGGGAGTGGGGGTGGGGCTGCGCCTGGGGATAGGGGCTGGCGGTGATTATGGTTGCTGTGGCTTTGGTGACGATGGTTGTGGGGGTAACAGTCATGATGACAATGTGGCGGTAAAATAGGGAGCACCGTGGTGGGACAGTGCTGAGGCAGAAGGCTGGGATCCCGGAAGAAAGCCCTGAGCACATAGGACACCGTTCACCCCTGCATGGCATGCCTCAGCACACCATCATGAGACACACCAAACCACAAAAGCAGAATATTTGCACAAAATCAGAAAGAAGTCTAAATAACTCAAGCAATCTGTCTACTGTCACCTGCTCTTAGTCAAGCAGAAGTCATTACTTGGGGCAGGGGGGGTGCCATACATTGTTAGTTCCCACTGGCACTGCTGCAGAGAGCACCTCTGCGGTGGGGGTTATAGTTACAGGTGCCCGGGCTGCTTCCTGGGGACCCAAAGGCCTCCTTGTTGAGCACACTGGCTCTTCACTGGGCCCACAGAGCTCTGGTACACGACGGAGTGGGATGAAAGCTCGCCACTGCTGGCTTCAAGCTGCACCAGCTTGCGGTGCTGCTCTGAGTCAGATCCCACCGGGCCAACATGGAGAAGCACCGTTCATCTAAAAGTGCTTTGCTCAAGGCCAGGACGTCCTCCTGCCCACTGCCCCTGCAGTGGCCTTTTTCTAGCCCACCTTATCACTTATGGGCAGCTAAACCAGGACACTTACCCACAACCATGACACTAGCTATGCAGCAGCCCCTGAGTGAAGCTGACCACCGTCACCCACCAAATCAAAGCCGGGACAGTTTGGGCAGGCTAATGGTGCCAGATACCCAAAACATCAACAGCCTTGGGATGAGCCAGCAGTGGCCACTTGGGGTCCAAGTCCATCACAAGCAGATGAGTCTCCTGGAGCTCCCGGTCCATGAAAATCCCCGCCTGAAGCCCACGCCAGCGAGTCACCGTGACCCGCTGCCCCTCTTGCTCTGGGAGCAGCACTCTCAGCCCGTCCTGCCCCTGCTTTTCATTACTTCCTCGTCCTCACTGACTGCTGGGTCCCCTCGGCCAAAGCGCAGTTTAACTGGAGCCTGCTCCTCCCTGTAAAGCATTTCGTCTGGGAAAAGCCTTGGCGTAGAATATTGGGCCCAGTTTCTGCTACTGTGTCTCTGTCCGAAGGCCCTACTGCCTGGTGGCCGTGGTGCTGCTGCTGGTGATGGTACTGATGGCGGTGACGACAGCGGGTAGGCGGTGTTGATGGTGGCGGCGATGGCGGTAGCAGTTGGTGGAACAAATGAGATAGCAGAGGTGATGACGACAGCATGCGTGGTGACACTGGTACGGGGACAGCAATGGTGGCACCGGTGAGGAGGGCAGGCATGGTGCTTCAGATGGTGGCGGTTCTGGTTCTCATCACGGTGCTGACAGAGAGTAAAACCACCAGTCACCAAGTCCTGCAGTGACCCGCCGATTCCCGACGGGCCACCTGCAGTGCCTGCGCAGGGGCCTCGTGGCTGTGAGTACAAACACTCAGCTTCCTCGGGTCAAGCCTGGAGCCCACATTTCTGTCTTCTTACCGGAGCCTCCAAGGTAGCATTGCAAGAGAATCATGGCAGCAGAAGTTTTCACTTTTTATTTTAAAATTTATTTTTCCATCTTTTTTATTTCTTTATTACACTTTTCAGCGTTGTTTCACTGTGTTTGCAAATGAATTGCTTTATGTTTCACTTATTAATCCTACTGTCTTTCTTATTTATTAATTTCTAGCTCTACCTATTTTATAGACTAATTCTCTGCATCAAACGATAATATATAATATTCTTTCTTTCTTTTTTAATTTTTTTTTTTTTTGGTGATAAAAGAATTACAACGCAACCTTTCCAGATACCTAGAATAGCTTGAATTAAGTAATGTTTTCTCTTTTTTAAGAATTTTTTATTTTATTTATTTATATTTTTCTTGTTTCAGAGCCTTTGTTTGTTTATTCACTCATTTTTATGGCCAGCTCAGCCCGCCCTAAGGGCAGGGCTGGCCTGGGGATTGAACTGTGGTTCCTGAAGCCGCCCAAGCTTTCCCAAGCAGGTGCTTTAAGACCACTGAGCCATCTCGCTGGGCCCTAAGTGATGTTTTCATTCATCATGATTTTTCCAAATAATCTGAAGTACCATCAGGTGTCTTCCTGGTTATTTGGAGAAAATTTTATTGGATTTATAATTTTCAATTAATGGAGCTATCATTTCTACACGTTTGTGCTAAGTTCCCAATTGTAGGCGGTTGTGTCAGCACATACGAACTTTTGCTGTGGGAGTGTGTAATGCCAAACGTGTGCAACTTAAGCAAACCTTCCAGGACGCTTAAGATTAGTGGTTCCATCCAGTGAGCTGGACCATGGTGAAATCTTAACTGTTACCATCACAAAAGGCTAAGCCTGGGCCCCAAGGACATCCAGTTCTGGTCCTCGGGACCTGGCAATACTACTTTCTGTGGCCAAAAGGGCTTTGTCGGTATGGGTAAGTTAAGGATCTTACAGTGAGAAGTCTACCCCGAATTGTCTAGGTGTCCCTAAGCACAGTGCCACCGCCCTAAGGAGAAGGGGGAAGAGAGGGCTGTGACACAGAGGTGAAGGTGCTGTGGCCTGAAGCAGGGGATACGGCCACAGCCAGGGACAGTGAAGGGTGCGGCTCTGGGAATGGAAGGGGATTCTGCCTGGAGCACCAGGAAGCAAGGGCTTTGCTCATCTGGCCCAGAGACCTGAACCTGACTCCTGCCTCTGCGAACTGCAGGGCTGTGATGCGGTGTTCCTTACGACCGCCACGTCTGCAGCAGTTCGTCACATAAGCCACTAAGAACAGCCCTCTTCTGTTCTCACTGACTCAGTCACTAGGCAGGGGCCCTGACACATTCTCTCCAGTGACTGCAATTGTGGCCCCACCCTCTTGATCTTTAAAATATAAATTTATAAGCGCCAATAGTATTTGGTGAATATACGAAGGTCAATCCCCATCTGCAGAATCAGTGTTGTCTTCTGCAATGCTCCGCGACTCTTACTCCGGCTTTCAAGCTCCTAATTCTCCATCTGTGTTTTCTTCATACTGAAACAGTCTTCCGTCCTAGTCACCTACATGCTGGCTTGTCTATCGTCACCCAGCTTTGTATTTTACATGACAACAGAGCTCTCCACCATGCCCATTTCTGCTTCCTACCACAAGACTTCGCTTTGCTGTAGAAGAACTGAAGCTCTGCCTCAGCCGAGCGGCAAGGCCTTGCTGGCCTCTCTCCCCTGTCTTCTGTCCCCTGCTTGCTGTTACCTTGTGTTCTGTGTCCATGGTAGCGTTAAAAATTATGCTAATGTAATTTCAGTTATTGCTGTATTATCTCTCAAGTAAATGGTTGTTTTATAAGAAAACAAAGAAGGGTATTAAATGAGAGTAAGAGACTAGGAAAAATGCCATAGGTTTGACCAGCTACAATTTTTTTTTTTTGTCTTTTTGAGACAGGGTCTCACTGTGCAGTTCAGGCTGGCTTTGAACTCACTTTTGTAGCTCAGGCTGGTCTCGAACTTGCAGCGATCCTCCTGCCTCAGCCTCCCAAGTGCTGGGATTACAGGTGTGAGCCACCACGCCCGGCTTCAGCTACAATTTTATATATACTTAGATTTCTAAATCTCTGTGTAAAAATGTGTAACTGCTTTCATCACATTCTATAGGGATTTATTAGAATATCAGTGATTGATGAAAAATACTGACTCCGAGTTAAGTCTAAGACGTTTGATATTCAGAAAGACAGTGATGTTAAGCTCAAGTAACCTATGTTACAGAGTAATAGTATCACTAAGCTTCTCCTGGAGGGTTAAGAATGTAAGTTTACAGACCAAAAATTAGAGAAGAAGAAGGGCTACAAGGATAGCCAATATTTTGGCCCTTCAAGGTCAGTAAGGACTCTTGACATAAGAGAACCTGTGCTGTAACATCCTATAACTCAGTGGGGTCCCAAATTTTCTGCTCAAGGAAATTGTGAAGCCAGAGAGGAAAGGGATCGATGATCTGTAGTGTGCCTAAGGAGAGTCAGCTAGAGAGAAAACATTCTCTCGGGCTTTCACAGCAAACTGGTCAAGCATGGCCTTGACTCATCCAGATGGCTCACCCTGACAAAAGTTCTATAAAACTCTGTACATGGTTTCAAGGTAAATCCTGAGGGGATTTGACTGACCTTGTCAGATACAAAAATTACATGTTTTGTTATATGGATCTTGCTTTAACTTGTCCTTAACCACCCAGCAGAAAAGTTTAACTACAAGGTATAAAAAGTAAAGCTAGATTAGCATGCTGAGCTGTAAAAGGCTTAAATCAACAGCTTCCAACATTGCCAGTTCTACTGATAACTCACTATGATTAGGAAATACTGGGCTATGTATACAAATACTTTCTCTTAGTTCAAAAAGAAGAAATTTTTGTATCAATAATGATTGGAAAAATTATCATGTTTGCATCCTGTGCTTTGAATGACTACTGTGAGGACAGCGTTATACATTGTATCAATTATTGGGAATGTACTAAAGTGTTTTGAAACTGTCTCATTGCTATTTCTTATTAAAAGTAATAAAAAAAGAAAAATTATGCTGATGTTATTTAAATGTGAATTTCTCCAACTACCTAGATCAAGAATAAAGCAATCTGGGGCTCTTTTTCATGCAAGATTTAAAATTCCTTACATTTCATCTTTTCCTATGCTCTTGTTTATTTCCTAGACTGTAATTTAATTCTGCATTCTTGACCCAGACTAATACACTGTCACGGCTCTATTTAACGAGGGAAATTAAAATCCCTTTGGAGCTCCTGTCC
The DNA here is from genome assembly GCA_004027025.1 of Myocastor coypus. Classification (NCBI taxonomy): domain Eukaryota; kingdom Metazoa; phylum Chordata; class Mammalia; order Rodentia; family Myocastoridae; genus Myocastor; species Myocastor coypus. The sequence goes on from PVJA010003160.1 coordinate 28,218, forward strand.
TGGGAGCTGTGCTTGCATAACCCACTCAACAGCTCCCAGAGGGCCCACGCAGAGCGCTCTGCAGGCCCCGAGCAGGCGCTGGTGCAGGGACAGTGGTCGTGCTCCCGGAGCCCCTGCCTTTCCCCTTGGGCCTCCAGGCTGTGGGGTCTTCCTGCCCCATCAGTGTCATTCACTGCCTTGTTCTCCAGCCACGTGGAACCAGGCTGGGCCTGTGGAGCCCTGAGCCCTTCCTGCCCTGCCCTCTGGACCATGAGCATCCCTGGGATTCGAGGTCCTCTCTCCCTGTTCTCTGGCCACGTGCCCCTCGTCTCTTGGCTCATAGGCTGTGTTTACTGCTGGGAAGACACTTGATCTCAGCCATAGCCCCCAAAGCAGCCACCTGGCTGCTCTTCACCATGCCACACACTGCTAGGCCTCTGTGATCCCATGTCACCATGACGCTGCACCCTGCCATTGTGTCCCCAGGACACCCTGCCATCAGCCACCAGGCCACCATGACTCTCTGTCACCATGACCTATGTCATCATGTCATACCACCATACCATCATGCCAATCAGCCACTACCCCACCATGCCACTGTGATCCCACATTACCTTACTTGTGTGACCCAGATCTTAGTCCACTGGGCAGCCACGTAACTCATCCTGGCCACAGATACTCGCCTTTTCATTTTTTTCTGCCCTCTGGACTGTAGAATTTCCAGGACTGTGGGCTTCTTTTTTGTGTTCAGAACTTTTTACATTGGCACAGTGGCTGGCATCCCACAACTGTTAAGTACATGCTTATTAATGAAGGAAGTGAATAGAACGCTCCTTTTTATAAAGATGTATGGCTGCTGATGGGTTTCATGTTGGTTAGAACCCACCTGCTAAATGAGAATCTCCAAGCTATGAATCTAGGATGACTCCCTAAGATGAATGCCAAAGCCTTCTGATGGTTTTGTTTTCCAGGTATTTTGGTGGAAAGTGCAAGACACCCCATCTGCTAAACCACGAGAGCTGTGCCCCCCTTGGTTCCAGCTCCCGCATGGCACAGTGGCCTGTCATGGACTGTGACACCCAAGTCTTCCTTTCTGCAGCACAGAGCATGGGGTGGCATGCCACCCGACAGGCACTGACAGCCAAGCTGGGCAGATCCCAAGCCTGGCTCAGATCTTGCTTCTGGAATGTGGAGATGGGTACTGGGGCTGTGTCGCGGGGCTCTCCGAAGGCCTTTGACATAGAGCACGCGTACACAGACATGGCCTCTCGTCCCTTCGTGGCCTGGGTTGAGTCCCCTGTGGACGCTCATGAAACAAAGACGGGTGGATTTTCAGCCCATGAAAGCGATGTCTGCAGCTCGATGCCTTTGTGAGCCTTTAGGGCAGAAAACTGGACTTGAGAGAACACTCGGATTAGTTCATGCAAAAAACAATATTTGTTTGAGGTTAGCTCCTGCATTATGAATTTTTAACCTCACATAAATCAAACTGTAAAAATGGACAAAGGCTGAATTTCCTGTGCCAGGCCTGAAATAGAAGCCTCCTGTGTCTCCTAAACAATTCCAATTATGTTTCCGTAACCAAGTCACACCGAGATGAATGGCTGCAATATTTATACTTAGGTCTCAAAGTATGATGTAAAAGAAATGAAAGCAGTCTATCTTCTCAGGGCTGAAGTTCTGCAACTTTTCTGCTTATAAAAGCGACACAAAGACCAGGCTGCGCAAAGGCCACCGAGTGCCTGGGGCAGGATTCTGCCTTCTCGCCATGGTGCTTTTTTCTACTGCTGCCCTCATGATGTGCCCAGCACTAAAAGATGAATAGAAAGCCCTCGGGGAGCCAGCCCACAGCGCGCTTAAAGGGAACATATCCCCAGACACTTTATTCTGAGATGTGCCGGATATGATCAAGGGCTGAGGTGAATGTTTAAGCTTTAGAAATATGCCACGCTGCAAGGCTGGCCACCACAAGCACTCCCAGAATGCACACCCTCCCTCTAAAGCGCTTGCCCCGCCTCCTCGCCACTTCCTGCTGCAGCGCTGGGGTCCTCTTCCCTGAGGGTCTTCAGTTGCTCTGTGGTGCGTGCCCTGATGCTGTGAAGTAATTGGAAATGCAGACCTTTTGTGGCCACTGTGACTTTGGGCAGGAGCCAGCAGTCTCCCGGCGCCGGCCCTGGTGAGCAAGGTGGGTGGGGACAGTGTCACCATTCCAGCCTGACTTCCTGTCGCGTGGCACCCAGCAGCATCACTCACCCTATTTTTGATCACACATCATAAAGTCATGAGAGAGGACCTCCAGCACTGCTGCAGAAAGTGGACAGAACAGGGCCGGGCGTGGTGGCGCACGCCTGTGATCCCAGCACTCGGGAGGCTGAGGCAGGAGGATTGGTGCGCGTTCGACACCGGCCTGGGCTACAAACGTGAGCTCAGGGTCAGCCTGAACTGCACAACAAGATCCTGTCTCAAAAAGACAAAAAAAAAAAAAAAAAAAGAAGAAAAGAAAGTGGGCAGAGCGGTGTGACAGGCGTGTTTGGAGTTGGTGGAATGTGTCTGAGAGAAATCAATAGCAAGGTGCCTTTGACTGAACGAATTTAAATATTCATTGTAAATTTTCATCACACCTTGTACAAACACTTCCAAAGAGCCAGGTGACAAAGTCTTATCACTGCAAATCTCCCACTTTACCTAACCATGCTTTTGTTTATTTGACAAACGCATCTTTAGCAAGTCCTCTGAGCCTCAAACTTCGGTGAACATAAAAATAAGCGGTTTGCCTTAATCTAGTAGAAAAAGAAGATGAGAAAGCCCTTGACTCTCCAGCAAGCAAGAAATGTCACCTTTTGAGGGCCACAAGCCAAGGCCACGACCTTCTAGAGGTGGGCCACAAAGCACCAAGAAAGGTGGGCGGGGAGCTGGACCGAAGGACCGGAATGGCTTGAGTGGGGAAAATGAAACAGACGTGGCCAGGAGGGTCTGTGGCAAAGCTGCTGTGGAACTGGTGACGGGGCATGGGGCGGGAGTAGGCGACAAGAGGTTGGGCCGATAGATCAGGGGCACGCGAGGGACAAGGAGGACAGAGCCCGTCTAGCAGGACTCCGGAGGCTGCTACAGACCGCCTTGCTGTGGTGTCACTGATTCCCCCGCTGAAGCGCTGCTTACTGAGATTCCCCAGGAGGTCGAATGCGGTGGGCAGTGACACCAACTGCCACTGTCCCCTGAATCTATCATCCCGGGGAGCCCTGACACGTTGAGGGTGGGCGAGAGCAGGGAAGGCGCTGAGGAGGAGCAGGTGCCCGCAGGGGTCCTCGTGGATCTGAAGGAAGTGGAATGCACAGCGTGTTGGTGGGGGGGGCGTGGCACAATGCCTGGAGCATTCCATGGGCAGGAAGACCAGGAGCAAAGGTGCCCTGAGAAATGAAGGGGTCACGTTTCCAAGAGCTGAAGAGAAGGCAGCTGCAGAAAACTCCAGGGCTGGGCATATGTCGGAACCAGCTGGGGCCGGAGCGGGGTTTTGTTTCTGTTTCAGTACTGGGATTGAATTCAAAGGCTTTACACCAAGCTCCACCCCCAGCCCCTTTAAAAAATAATAATAATTTAAGATTTGGGAATAGGTGATTAAGTTGTTAAGTTGTCCAGGTTGGGCTTAATTTTGTGACCCTCCTGCCTCAGCCTCCCAGAATGTGGGAATTATCAGCTACACACTGCCAGGCCCAGGCACATGCAGGTTTTGAAATGGAAGGGCAGCAGGAAGCCAGGGTACAAGTGTGACGGGGCTCAGATGGTCCAAAGGCTGTGGTGTGGCTGGAGCATCGGAGCAGCACAAGTGGGAGAGCCACTGTGAGCCAAAGCAGCTCCGTCCCCGGAGTCTGGGGGCGCCGGGGGAGGAGGAGGTCCATTACGACCTCCACGGAGGAGGTGACCACCCTTGTTGATGGGCGGGTGCCGGGAAATCCCAGGACAGGTCCGTGTACCGGCTTGGTCTACAGGCTTTGCAGAGATGCAAAGACCCGACATCATCTGACACTTGGGATTTGGGCAAGGTGGATGCCCCTCGTGGAGAGGCCAAGCAGATCATGAGCTTACGGAAGAGACAAATGGCTGGCAGGAGGGTAAGGAAGAGGCCGTGAAGGCAGGGCCCCATCCTGGCCTCCTGCACCTGGCATCTGTCCCTATCAGACATTCCCAGAAAGCCCTGGATGGCTCCCTGCCAGCACCATGGAGCCCTCAGTGGCACTGAGGGCAAGAAGCCAACCTGACCGGCTCTGGGGTCCATCTGGGAGAGTGGCAGAGCACACTTCCAGGCAGGCCATGGAGGCATAGCCTCGGGTGCCGTCTTCTCCGGCTCTGCGCCCTGTTCCGTTTCCTGTCTGCAGTGAGCTTTCCTCCCCCAGGGCCCTCCACAGTGCTGTTTCTGCCTCAGAGCTGGCCACGGGCTGAGTCCTTGGAAACCATGAGCCACATCAAATCTTTCCGCTTTGCGGCTGTGGTGTTGGACACTGTGTCTCAGGATGGAGGGAGTTGGCGAAAACACCCTTGCCCTGTCATCAGCCTCAGTGTGTGACTCTGCTTCATCCAGAGCAGCATAGCAGGCTCTCTGACATGCTTTGCAACCGACCACGGCCACCCAAATCAGGGACGCAGGTGACAAACGTGCCCTCTGTCACATGGCTCGGGGCTGCCTCTTTTCCTCCTGGTCCTTTGGACATGCCACAGTAGGTGCTAGGCCCCTTGCTAGACATGACAGCAAACCCTCCACCCCGCTGTGGTTTCCCCATCTGGGAACCAGCATCCGCCCTTTCCAAGAAGCCGTCGTCCCTCCCTGTGAGGAATGGATTTGGACGCCACAATCAGCACCCCGGAGGTGCCAGCTGGTGCTGGCTCCGCCGCTGCTTGGGGACCCTTTCCTAAATCTGGGAAGTTTTAAAACTAAAGCGGACCTTCTCTTGACTCTTACCACTAGCCTCCAGTCCTGACTCAGGATACAGGCTCTGTATTCAAATGCAAAGATCTTATTTTCTGCCTTCCTTCTCCCGTCCTGGAAACCCTGCTTGCTTACAACGTCAGCGTTATTATTTCCCACTTGGACAGCAGCCTCAGAGAGAGGATGCCAGTCTCGCCACCCAGATTACGGCTGCTGACACTGCCCAAGGTTGTTAGAGGTGACCATGGCCGTGTCCCGCTGAGGCGCGTGCCCACATTGCTGTGATGTGACATCGCTTGCACTAGTTCCTTTTCATGTGAGTACGGCATCGAACGCATGCGCCGTAAGATCTGTTCCCTTTTGCTTCGCATCTTTATAATGCTGTGCTTCTGTTCTATACAATGCGGCCCAAGGTTCCAAAGTCCAGTTTCAGAGCACAGCACACTCGCAGAAGCCTGGCCTCCCGGCCCAATGCCCCCATCCTTTCCACCCTAGTGTTCATCTTCTTTTAAGAGCGCTTACTATTTTTACATTTGCACTTCCGTGTCTCTTAGACAGAGAAGCCTCACGCCCTGCCCTCTCCTGACTTTCATCCATGTAGCACTTCCCTCACCAGAGCCACTGTCAGTATTCCCTCTTGAAGGGCGCAATCCTCCACAGCGGAGGTCCCTGCAGAAGACTCCGCCTGTCGCCTTGCCGTGCTTTAAGCCTCAGTGCCCTGCAAAGCCTCCTATATCCTAGGGTGTGTTTCGAGAGGTGAGCGGACCAGGGGGTTCTTTGTTTGCTATCATCTATTGCTGACACGCTAGTTTCATCTATTGCTGAATCTGTAGCTGAATGCGCTGTAGGGAAGCCGGGCCCGGTGGGCAGAGGCGCCCCCTAGTGGCTACCGGTGCAGGGTGCGTCTCCTCCCAGCTTCCCCCTTCTGGGCCACCTTGGTTCCCGTGTGGCGAGCAGCTTTCCTCCGCCACACCTTTCTGTCGTGAGGCCTCTGCCTCGAAACCACTGGTGGCCATGAGCGGCGTCCCCTGAACCCAGGATCCAACTGAAGCCTCTTCTGTTAAGTCGTGAAGGCTGGGTGTCGCGCTCAGCTGCAGGACAGCTGCCCAGTGCACATCTCCTCGGGGGATTTCGCAGCTTCTACTCCTGCGTCATTCCCAGTGGGACTGCAGTGAGTCTGCTGTTCATTAGCTATGGCTGCCGAGTTTTGTAGCACCCTCCCTGTGGAGCGCCTGCTACCTCTTAGGCCTCACTGGCGTGCTAGTGGAATCCAAGCATCTGCTGTGCTGCTTTAGCGTGATTGCAGAAATTCGTGTGTGGAAATCCTCACCCTGAAAAAAATGGCATTGGGGGCATCTGGGGGTGATCAGAGCTTGAGGCTGAGCCCTCCCGAGTGGGAGTAGTGCCCCCTTAAAAGAGGCCCCAGGGAGGCCCTCATTCCATCCATCAAATGAATACACTGAGAAGATGCCATCTATGATCCCGGAAGTCGCTGTGAGCGACAGTGAGCCTGCTGGTGTTCTGGTTGTACATTTCCCGATTCCTATGAGAAACCACTTCCGGTCTGTCAGCTGCTCAGTGTGTGGTGTTTCGCTGTGTCAGCTGAGCTAAGAAGCAAGCGGGCCTTCAAGTGAGGGAGGGAAGACTGTGACAGGGCCTCCTCGAACGTGGGGAGGGTGCAGACCTTCCGGGGGCTGGAGGGGAGAGAGCAGCGGCCTGCGGTCTGCGTTGTTCCAGCCTGCCCACACCAGGCCCCCCAGACACTGAGGTCAGAGCTACAAGGAGGAGGAGGATGCGTTCACCAAGGACAGAGCCTGGGAGGGAACGGGGATGCAGCGAGAGGTGGCAGAGTTGGGGCTGGGCCTAGACCACCGCCAAGGTGCTGGGACAGCGGCACTTGGCAGCGCAGGGGCACCACTGGGCAGGCGCCCTGGGCCGAGGTCCTGTCTGCAGCTCCAGCCTGGCCAGCCGCCCTGGGCCCTTGGCATCTGGGCTCCCTCCCGCCATCTGTGCCCTGGCAGCTGCTGAGCACAGGCCAGAGAGTCAGCACCCACAGGACCTCTGCCCAGACTGCAGGAGAGGTGGCCATACTTGGGCCCTGGTAAGAAACCCCTCTGCTTGTGGCTAGATGGGTCCGCATGCCTCGCATTCTTCAAGGGGCCCAAGAATCAAGCCCATTGATCTGCAGCCTGGAGAAGCAGAGCCGACCTGGGGGGCTCCTGACCCAGACCCACCCTGACGGCTACAGAGGTGAGCTTGCCCAGGCGTCCACCCCTGTTGCACCACCGGGCACACGCGGGCTTGAAGAGAGGGCATGGGCTGAGGAAGAGGGAGCTTGCCTGGGAGAAAAGCTAAGGAGAGACAAAACCACAGGCCAGACGCCCCACTGCTCCTGGCCGCCGCCATGCATTCTTTAGAAGTCTTTCTATGCTTTTTTTCAGTGCCTCAGATAGTTTCCTTTTCTTGTTCAAGCCCAAGGAGACTGCAGCCCATGGGCTCACAGGACACTGACGGACGTGTGCACGGCTCCGCCTCGCTCCACTCCAAGCTTCAGGCTCAGGCCACAGAATAATTACCCTGAAACTTGTACTCGTGTCCAGGGAAAGTGAACTGCCCTTCAGGAGGAGATGCCACAGGGAACCCCACCTCCACCGAGATGGGGGACGTTTGCATCACCCCCTCCATCACTTTGGTCATGGTTCGGCCTCACACGGGGCCCTGGGGCCATCTGCTCAGGGGACCCCAAGGCAGTCACTGCACACCCAGAACCAGGCGTCCCCACACCCAGGGGGCATCAGGGTGGGTGACATCCAGTGCTAACTAGCTCCACCTTCCACGTGGCCTGTCAGCGCACTGGGGGCTTGCAGGGAGGCGGGACGTGGAGCTCTGCTTGATGTCCTGAAGATGTCACCCCGCCAGGCTTCGCCAAGAACGGCGGGTGATGCTGTCCTTGGTAAATCAGCACCACTCCCACGCAGGCTCCCTCTTTGCTGCCTTCCTGTTGTCCCTCTCAGGAGCTCGGCAACCAGCCCTCCACACCCTGCTCTGTGAGACGAGCTTGTGCCGGTCCCACACTTGAGTGGGGGCAGGCGGCCTTTGTCCTCCTGCGTCGGGCACTTCATCTAGCACGGCATCTTCGGGTTCCTCCGAATAGCACCCCGCTGGGTGTGTGTTGCATTGGCCTTACTCCTGTCCACGTGGACAGACACTGACTGGCTTCTCCCACCAGCCCTTGCCATGGATCCGATAGCACAGATGCGGCTCAGCCCGCTGGCCTCCGTTCCACTGCACAGAAGGACGAGAAGCGAGCGTGCGCCACCAGCCCTGGTTCTGCCTGGAATAGAGCCGTGTGCACACGGTTCCATGTGCTGTGGTGCCTGCGGCTGCTTGCTGTCTTACAGGAGAGGCAATCGTACCCTACTTTCCTCTGCATGCCATTTAGGAACACATTATGAATATCTGTGTGTATTAAATCTGGGGAGACTTAAGTTGCAGTGCATGTACCAGGG
>PVJA010003160.1:36726-85291 GCA_004027025.1 Myocastor coypus
TTTTTTTTTTTTTTTTTTTTTTTTTTTTTTTTTTTTTTTTTTTTTTTTTTTTTTTTTTTTTTTTTTTTTTTTTTTTTTTTTTTTTTTTTTTTTTTTTTGGTGGGGCCCTGGTTCAAGTTCTTCAAGTGCACGTCTGATAAGGCATGCGGAGTTGGGGCTTGAACCGAGGTCCCCTGTGCCTGACTGGGCTTGCCCAAGCAGGCGCTCAAACAACAGAGATGACCCTCAAGCCCCAAAGAATGTATTTGTGTGTCAGCTTCTATTACGACATGCCCTGTGGGTAATTATTGGGTCAGAGGGCATTTATATTTTAAGTCATAACTCTGCTTAGAGAATAAAAAGCTTAATTAAGCACAGTAGGGATTTCTAAGCAAAGCAGGTCCAACTGCCTTCAGGGCTGGGGACTGTCCCAGAGCCACCATGGGTGGTGCTGTCTCTGCCCCAAGTGTCTATCTAAGTGCACTTCTATACCACGCTTATCACTTAGAAATGTTTTCACCAGACACAGCGCCAGCAGCGCCAGCCAAGGGCGCCTCCTCCTTCTCCCAGAAGCGTCTCTCATGTGTGGAGTCCATTCTGCAGAGCCCCTGTCAGAGGAGGCAGTCCCTGGTCATGCTGGATGCCAACTGGCCCCAGGAGAGGCCATCTCGGAGCACGCCTAGCTGGCCACAGTCCGTCAGCTCCCGATGCTTGGGATTCAGCCTCGGATGCATTCAGTTGTTAAAGCTGTCACAGCACACACTGCCAGCTCTGAGGTGAAAAACAGACATTTCTTCCAGAAATTCAAGGAAGAGCTTTGTTTCCACAAAACGGATGCAAAATCCAAAGCCATCGAGCAACTGAACAGTGTACAAGTCTCTGGCGTTCAACGCACAGCAGGGGCCATCTCACATCTGCCTGCTCGTCAATGAGTGGGGATCACCGAGTGACCTCTCAGCTTGGGAACCCACCTTATTGTACGCACTGGGGACATGGCAAGAATTTTCCTATTCTGCTCCAGAATGTTGCGTGGTACCAGGACATTGCTTTGGCTGGGACAGATGTTAGAATTCTCAATACATGAAGCAGACTGCTAAAGGACGGGACTGTTTTCCTCAGTAACAGTTCACTGAGCGCTGAGTCTATGCAAACCCTGTGCCAGCCCCAGGCGACGCCATTGAGAGTGGCCAGGGCAGTTCTCCAGGGGCATTATGCCATGTACACTGGGCACTTCATCCCCAGCAGGGTTATGGCCCACCATGCCCCTGGGCAGGGAGGCCATTACTGCTGACCTTGTTAGAGTCCTGCAGAACAGCCTTGCTTTCTGCATCCCACGTGGGCTCCTGACCTTTCAAACTGCAGCCCTGTGTCCTGGTTTCATTCGATCTGAAATGCCAGGCTGTACCTGTCCCATGGACACACATCATAGGGGAAATCCTTCGGGTCTGCCAGGGCCACTGTCCACGGGTCTTGCCCAAGGTTCTGGCACACAAGGTGGCTGTCTCTTGCACGCTGCCTGGGCCCCACACGCCGCCCCAGCATGCGGCACTGTAAGCAGCCCATGTGGGCCGCAGCTTCCCCGTGCTCCCCTCGCTCCTCCTCTGGATGTCAGTGTGCCGGGCCTCGGGCAGGGTTCTCCACACCTTGCAGTCGCTGCTTGAATGACTGAGCTAATAACTGAATGCAAAGCTGAGGCTTTCACCCCGCAGCCACGGAGGACGTGACCCTGAGCTGTTGTTCACGGGACACAAGTGCGTGGTTGTTCCCAGCTGGTGGCCCTTGCCTGAGCCCAGCTGCAGGATTCATATGCGAGCTGGCTGGGTACTGGGGTCTAACCTGTGACCAGGGGTTGAGAATGACCGCTTCCTCACAGCCAACCAGCACAAGTATACAATTCCTGGCCCGTCGGTCGTGACTGTGACAGCAGCACCAAGAAGGCAGTGCTGCAGAGGGCAAGACCACAAATGTCTCATTGTCACTGGGCTATGAAAGCAGGTGTCATTAGCTGTGACACCCGTGCCAATGCCTCTGCCCCGCGAGAGCCAGTGGAACCAGCCGCAAAGCCCACTGGGCAGCCCAGGGCAGGCCTAGCCCTGGGTGATGCCCAAGTGCTCCCAGGGCCCTGCCCCTCCTGCCTGTGACTGGGTCAGGGGTCGCGGACCGAGGTGCGGGACAGTACGGCTTCCAAAGCACTTCCACGTGGCTCCGTCTTCTGGCTTGCCCCCTAGTCTCTGATTTTCTTTTTCTTCCTTTTATTAATCCATGTGTGCTGTGGGTAATGATTCATTCCTCATGGGAGCAGGCCATGGGTAACATGGTATGGGGGTTGCCCAGCTACCAGAGACTGTGTCATATTTGAGCTCATGTGTCTGATTTGTTTCACTTAATATGTTCCTGAGGTACATTTACTTTCCTAAAAATGACTCAAGCTTATCCTTTTTTGTGGCACAGTAGTGCTCCATCGTGTGCAAATACCACACTCTCTGTATTCCTCTGTTGATGGACACAAAGGCTGCTGCCAAGACTTAACGATTATGAGTTACGGTGCTGTAGACGTGGGCGTGGACAGGCCTCTGGGATATGATTCTCTGCTGCCTTTGGAAAGATACATAGAAGGGGAATAGCTGAGTGGAAAGGAAACTCCAGCCCTAGTTTTCTGAGGAATCACCACATGGATTTCTCAGTGGTTGCCCACCCTACACTCGCACTAGCAGTGGAGACAGGTTGGAGTTTCCCTGGGCTATTTCTTTGCTCTGAGCATGATCGTGCGCACGCCGTAGGCAGTTCTTCACTTGGTGCCAAAGGGAATGGCATTAAGCCGCTAAATTAGAAATATCTGAAGATGAGGGTGTCACTAAAAGCCACGATTCTTGTGAATTCGATCAAATGTCTCTTCAGAGGTGCTCCTGCTCCGAGCAACCACAGGAATTGCCTGGAGAGAGCTTTCTAATACACGATTTTTACCGTCATTGTGGCTGGAGGGGCGAGTGGCTCTGAGAGGTGAACTGCGTCCTAAGGCCAGCACAAATGGCTTCTGGTGGAAAAGCTATTTCCGAATGTCAGCACATGTCTGATTACAAAATAAGTCTATAAAATCAGTGGCTTTCTTTTGTGTCTGTAATAACCTGGAAGAATATATAATGGGAGGAAAATTCCATCTACAATCCTAACGATGAGCACCGACCTCCAGAAGATGTGACGGTGCCTGAGGTCCCGGATGTAGACTTGTTAATTCACTAGTCGTGAGAAGGCAGATCATGTTCCTCAAAGGGACCTTCTCTGTCATTGTGCCCCAACCCTGTCGGCATTTAGTAATCCCTCTGGTGTCCCCATTCCCAGCCATCACAAATTCTGGACTTTGTCCCCGCTGTGTGCTAGCACTCAGACAAGCTCCCGTATGTGGGAGGTGCTCTCTCTGTGGGGGTGGCATTAATGCATGAATGAAGGAGGCCACACATCTAGGTTCTCACAAAGGGACCTCCAGAAAATCTGACTGAGCAAAAGAATGTATTCCAGACAACCTAGAATTGAGTTCTCACAATACGGTATTCTTGGAGCCTCAAGAAAGGCATAACCCTTAGCGAGGCCTGGTGGCGTGCATGTCTGCAAGACCAAGGCAGGGAGATCACAAGCTCAAGTCCAGGCCAGGCCACATAGGGAGACAGTCTCAAAATGAAAGGAAGGAAGGAAGGAGGGAAGGAAGGAAGGAAAGAAGGAAGGAAAGAAAGAAGGAAAGAAAGAAAGAAAAACAGAGAAAGAAAGAAAGAAGGAAAGAAAGAAAGAGAAAGAGAGAGAGGGAAAGAAAGAAAGAAAAGAAAGAAAGAAAGAAGGACAGAAAGAAAGGTAGGCTGGGCTTTCACACAGTGAAAAGGTCCTGGGTTTAATCCCCAGTACTGGAAAAGGGGGAAGAGGGTGCAGTACTCGGACTGGGGGGTCAGTGGCCAAGCTCTGGCTTGCAGTGTGCACCCTGGGTTGACCTCCACATTTACAGAGCAGGGAGAGGAAGGGGAAGGGGGAGGGGAGAGGGAGACACAGGCGAGGAAGGGAGAGAGAAAGCAAGTCTTAACTGCTTGTTATCCTTCCTGACCTGGGGCAGCAGTGCTCAAAGCACGGTGACCTTCCAATCAGTGTGGAAGCCTGAAATTCCCCAGACATTCTTAGCAGGGCTGCAAGCTAAGGAAGGTCTTGGAAGTGATCCCAGGTGTCTTTGGAGAACAGGAGCTTTCTCACCTCCAGGGCTGAGTGACTGAGAGTGAGACGGCAGGCAGCCCTCCTTGTCTGACAGCAAACGCATCCAACAGCCACAGCCCTTTGTACTTCACGCGAGGAGGAGCCAGAGAGCAGGCGAAGGCTATGGAGCAGCCATGCTGCCGCCTCCCGTCCCTGCCCCCGCACCGGTAAGGAAGGATGAGGAAGAGCCTATTGCTTAGCAGGGATGTCGCTAATTTGGGGGGTCTGTGAAAAAGGAGCCCCAAACCAGTCCTGGGAAGACAAGGGGTGTGTGTGTGTTGGGGGGGGGTCATTGTGCACATGAACGCTTTGCAGGCTGGAGGGAGGTGAAGGCGAGCAGTCCAGAAAGAGTGCACAGGACACAGGGCCGCCGTGGGTGAGGACAGTCAGGGGTGTCTGGAGCTAGAGCCAGCGCCAGGGCAGTGAGAGACAGTGGCTGAGCCCACACGTGAGTCTGCACAAGTATGGAGACAGTAATGGGGGGACAAGCAGGAAGCTGAGCTCCTGCTAAACGTCAAAGGTGCTGGGGTGCGGGGACACATCGTGGCCAGATGACAGGGAGGGCCCAGCACGATGGAGGAGTCACTTGGGAGCAGAGGAAGATCCAGAGAGCACATCCAAGCCCTGGCCAAACAGAGCCCAGCCTCGCTCTCCCGTGCAGGGGGTCTACGCTGCGTGCTCGTGATTTGTAGGATTCCAGAGGGTGCGAGTGCGGTTAAAAGACAGCAACGGCATGGAAAATAACCGGCCCATGGAACGGGAGCACCCTTGGCCCCCAGAGCTTACTGAACACCGAGGTGGCTCCCCGGGAGGTGAGGGGGGAGGAGGAGAGGAGGTGAGAGCCTGAACTCCAGTGCCAGAGGAGGGCAGAGGGACCAAGGAGGAGGCGGGGTGCTCCTATGCGGTCCTTACAGGGACCCCCAAGCACCCCAGCATGAAGACCAGCCCCAAGGGACCCCTGGAGGCCAGGCTCCTCCACGCCTGAGGCAGCTCCTGCCACTGACAGTGCTGGGGTGAAGTCTGGGCCAGGAAGGCAGCACCCACACTGGCTCCGTCTCCAGGGCGCCTACGCACGCCTACGCAGGACACCGGCCTTGCTGAGCCCTGGAGTCTGACAGGCTGCAGGAGACCTGATGGTCTTCCACAGGACAGTGCCCTGGGTTGTCAGGCCATGTCGGGACCTGCATGTCCTGGGGATCGAACCCTGGTCTCTGAGCTTGCCAAAGCAGATACTTCGTCTGCTGAGCTATTCCTGGTCCCTTGACTTGAAATTTGCTGGCTTGTGTGAAGAGAAAGTCCATGGCAAGTCACCACACAGGGCTGAGTTGAGTGCCTTGCTCAGGCAGAGTGAAAAGACGTCTGGAGAAGACATGGGGCTGAAGTGACAGGCGAGCCCTCTCCTCGCATTGCACTTGAAAGGCCACCTTAGGGGCTGGGGAGATAGCTCCAAGGCACAAGTGCCTGCTGGGCAAGTGCAAGGTTGTGAGTTCGAACCCTGGTCCCACAAAAAAAAAAAAAAAAAAAAAAAAAAAAAAAAAAAAAAAAAAAAAAAAAAAAAAAAAAAAAGAAAGGCCACCTTCATTTCTATTTTAATGAAGCTAAAATCCTCCCAAGCACAGCAGTTGTGCTGCTGCTGCCGCTGCGGCTGCCACGGAGAGGGCCTGGCTGATTAAGCAAAGGCTTCCAGAATCTTCTGTTACTTGGTTAAAAGATCGCCGCCGGTAGGGAGGGGCTGAGGCGGTGGTGACGGAAAAGAGCAAGCGCAGCGCGGCGTCGGGTGGAGCACATTGAGGCCCGCGCTCCCATTTGTCGCTTTCAGTGAGGCTGCTTTGCTGGGCGCACACAGACATGAAATGGATCGGAGAGGCACCAACACGGGTTGTCGGTCTGCGGCTGAGACGCTCCCGGGCTCCTCTGAGTCCCACAGCTCTGGAAGGAAGCGGGAGCTTCTGGAGAGGAAATGGCTCCCAGGAGGGGTCCAGACACTCTGGTGGACAAACATCTCCGCGGGCTTGGGCTGAGGGGGAGAAGAGAGAAGCACACGCCTTAAGGGCCACGACTTTACAAGGGACAGGGCTCAGCTCTGCCTGAAGTGGAAGACAAATATTATTAGCTCAGGAAGTCAGAGAACGCGAGCAAAGGCGCTGCGCTGTGTTTACGGGGCGCAAGCGCGCACCAGGTGCCCTGCGTCCGGTCCCTCTGGCCCTGTGAGCTCGCCCCATGGCGCCCCCTATGGCATAGAACTTTCCATTCCTCAGCTTGAGCATCCTGCAACAGGGCACAGATTTCCTCCCGGCTGTTCTTTTTTTCATTTGTGTAGTTGTTACAGGATCTCACTGGCAGCTCGGACTCGTAGCGATACTATGTTCAAGCCTCCGCCCTGCTGGGATTACAGGTGTGCGCCACCGCGTCCAGACCCTGTAGCTGGCTCAGTGTGCCTGGGGCAGGGTGGCTGTGGCAGGTCCCAGTTTTTCAAATCATCCTAATTACGCAGCTGCGGTCGCAAGGCCATGCTGGACCAGCGCCTTGCCTGCTACGCCGATCTCACGGCTGCCGCACCAGAGCTGTTGAGAGAGAAGCCAAAGCCACGGACAGAAAGCACCTGCGAAGACCAAACGGTACCGCAACCCATTCGCGGAATCCTAGCCCCTCTGTGTCCTGGGAGTGTGGGTATGACAGCCACCAAGAGCTGTGGCCTTCCGCAGCCCACAGTGCACTGTCGGGCATGGCAGCCACCGGCACGGGAGGCCACAGAGCCGTGGAGTGTGTGGGCATTGCTGGCTGCCCAGCACACACGTGAAAGGGACACTAACCCAACCCAAGAGCGTGAGCGAATCACGCACAATGGTTCTTATTCATTTCACAGTGAGATGCGATATTTTGGATATATTCGGTTAAGTAAAATATGTCATTCAAATTCTTTTCACTTGTCTCTTTCTGCAACTTTGAACATGGCTACTAGAACATTTAAAATCACCCATGTGGCTTATATTCTACTTCAATTGGAGGTAGAAGCTCTGTAAATTTGGGGCTGTAAGAGCCTTTGAGGACGCCCCCTCACCTCATAGGTACCTATGGTGTGCCAGGTCTACGGAAAGTAGAGCAGGACAAAACTAGCTACCATGCTTTCCCATGCATGTGTGTCATTAGGGTGCCCAGTGTGTTTGGTGTCAATGGTTTCTTCTTTACATTAGCATTCATGTTTGGCTATCTCCAAGCCGTGCCTTAAAGGGAATTAATTATAGGAAAGGCCGTCCTCCATTGCTTCCAGGGAACACAAACGCGATGGCCAAAGCACACGGCTATACATCTTCGTCCGGTGTTATGGCTGGTTTCTAGTTGTCCCCCCAAAGCCTTCTGTAGTCATGCGGTGGCTTCTAGAGTTTGTGATCATTTACGATCCAGTGCTGGGATTGTGGGTGTGCGCCCTACACCCAGTCTGGGGCACGTGGCCCAGATGCAGTAGAAGGGAGGGAGAGAGGCCTGCTGTCTGCCCCCTTGGATGGCTGCCCTCTGCCGTGCGTCATTCTGCCTTGGAGTCAGCCGAGTATGGGATAAAACCTTCGCTTTGAGCTAAATAGGTTTTGGCTGTCAGGCATTTTGTTACAGCAACAAGAGAAGAGTAAGGAAGACATCCGGGCCCCACAGCCACCCATAAGTCCTTTAGCCGCGAGGTCTTCACAGCCTTCTGTGACCCAGGGTCAGAGGTGCCTTTTCGGGATGTCTGTGTCACAGAGAACCCCCCCTCCCCCAGGACCCAGTGCCCTCCAGCCAGGAGCCTCAAGGCCTGTGCCACCCGCCTGAAGAATCTGCCTTGCGTTCCTCCCCAGCATGAACCCATTTTCTATGTGCGGCCTGCTTTTCTGTGGGAAGCTGATTTAGGGTAGGGAAGGAATGAAAGTCCAGTTGGGAAATTCACTGCCTTTCATGCAGAAAGCTTCTGACGGGAGACAAAGAAAGATAAAACAGCCTGGCCTCTGAACACGGGAAAGCCAGGGCTTTGCTGTCTCCTCCCACGCGAGCGCCTGCCTCCCAGAATCCCCGGGGAGGGGCATGACGGCACCCTGCCTTCCGGGCCGGCAGAGGAGGATTTAGAGGCATCTATTTTAGTGAAAGCCTGCCCTCCCCGATGAGCTTGTGACCTAAAAGAAGCCCTCCAACCTTCCCGCCTGCTGACTTCTGCCTTTGTTATGCAAGAAGGCATTCAAGGACACTTAAGAAAATGTTTTGGAATGCAGGCTCCAGCATGCCCTGCTGAAATCCCTCCTGGGACCCCCCACTCTGATGAAAGTAAAATGCCAAGGCTTGCCATGGCCTCTAGCACCCTCCAGGACCTGGCCTGCAGCCCCAGGTCATCTCCGGCTGCCCCCACCCAGCTGCTCTCCAGCCACACCAGCCTGGCGGCCCTGCAAGGTGGCGCTGACCCTGAGGGGTGTCCCAGGGCACACAGGCAGGACTCTGCCTCCCTGGCACCTTCAGGGCACCACCCAGATGAGCTCCTCCGATGGACTCCTCTGAGCCCCAGAGCCCTGCCTCCTGCAGGCTCTAGGCCACTGGCTTGTCCACGTTGCTCCGGGACACTGATTTCTAGACCAGCTGGCTTCTCACCTCCATGGCGGCTTGTTGTCTCTCCGCTTCTGATTCAGCCTGGGCCATTTTCAGGCGGTGAGGTTGTGGTGAGTTGATTTTTCCTTGATATTGGTGCTCAGGAGCCCCAACTGCGTGTGAAGGGCAAGTGAGTGAGACTTACGCATGCATACAGGACAGATGCACGCAGGCAGACACACACACGTGTGTCTCACACCCCATGCATGCACAGCAGGGGTTAGAGGAAGGTGAAGGCTCATATCAGGGTCAGCAAAGATCCAAGTCGGCACAGTCGGTTGGAAGGCGCTGCCTCCAGAGCCCGTGTTAGAGTCCTAGCTCTGTCCATCGCAGAATGCGTGACTGTGCTGGGAAATAGGCCATTTCGGAGGTACCCGGTTGTGATAAAGCCACATCAGAGTACAAGGGACCCAGCCCCAGAGTGCCCACTGTCCTTAGTAGGGAGGAGAACTTGGGCACAGGAAGTACACGCAGGGAGATGCCACTCAAAGTGGAGGGAGACCCTGGGTTTGTTACTTTGTACTCGTTGCTGGGACAAATACCTGACACTCAAAGTGAAGGAAGGAAAGGTCTATTTAGCTCACAGTTACTGGAGGTTTCAGGCCATACTCGGCTGGCTTCAAGGCAGAGTGACATAGGGCAGAGAATAGCAGTTCATGGTGGCAGAGCAACAACAATTGCGGCAGAGACAACTGAACAACCAGGCAGCAGAGAGCAATAGTGAGAGTCTGTCTCTATGTTACATTCAGGCTCTCCGCCTCAGCCTATCTGCCTCAGGCCACACCCGTAATTCCCAGCGGTACTCAGACCCACAATCCCATCAGTACTAAAGCACATAATCCCAGTGGATCATCAGTCAAGTCTCAAACTCTAGAAGTCCCTGGCCCATCACTGCATGAGGCTTTGGGAGGACAACTAGACATAAACCACAACACCCTGTTAGGGAACTGGAGGCAGTGATTTGGGGAGACTGAGGACCACTGGGGACCGCTGGCGACTGCTGGGGACCACTTGAGTGGTCACCCTCACAGGCCTCAGAAGGGGTTAGACTGCCACTCACACTGGACCTTGCCGCCTATAGAGTGATTAGAACACGATCCTGTGGCCAAAGCCACTCAATTCGTGGTACTTTTTTTTTTTTTTTTAAGCAATCCTACCAATTCAGGCCACAGGTCCAGTGAGATATGCTAACAGACTTTTCCCATTGCTGAGAGAAATGCCCAACACCCAAAGCGAAAGGACGAAAGGGTTACTTTGCTCCCAATTTGTAGAGGTTTCAGCCCACAGTCACTTGGTTCCAGGGCAGGACGGCACAGAAGAGGGGCATAGCAGGAAGAAATGTCTCACGGCAAGCAGAAAACGGTGAAGGCACACAAGCGAGGGCCATCCACAGCTCTTGCCACCGCCCCTCAGATCTTATCCGGGCTGCCCTGGGCAGGCAGCACTCACACCCCTAGCCCCAGGCCCCTTGATCCTATACTGCACCACACATCAACCCCAGAGTCACACCCTAGACCCAGCCGCCTCTGAAAAGCATCACCTCTAGCTGTGTGAGGCTTTGAGGTCCATCTGGGCATAGCCTGTAACATTCTGTCCTTGGTCTCCCAAAGGCTCATGCTCATTCCTTTATGCAAAAGGCATTTAGTCCACCCGCAGGAGCTGCCAAGATGCCAATGGCTCAGGATTAGTTTCTCCCTTTATCTGTCTTCTGCCCACCAAGAATGATTTCTCCTCTGCGATGCCCCTTTGCCTTGGAGACAGTGGAGAAAAGTAACAAGGTGGAGTGCCCCGGTGAGGCTGGCAGGCACATGGCAAGCTTCTTCTTCTTCTTCTTTTTTCTTTTTTTTAACCAAGTGCACACAGTGTGTAGCAGGGAAAAACCACGATTGCCCCAAAGGAACCCATCCTGCAGGAGGGAGAAACCTGTGATGGACCAGATTCCTAAGAAATGCAGACATGGCCTCTTCCCCTCAGGAGAAGTTCTTCAGCCTCTTCTTCCGCAGCCCTGGCCAGCCCTGTCCCTCCAGTGCAGCAGGTGAGAGGGGTGGTAGGAGGCTCACACAGTTAGTGCTTAGGAAAGCTGCGGCCTCCTCCCTCCCCAGCTGCATCAGGGAGCACCTCCTGAAGGCAGCGGCTCACAGCCAGCTCCGAGGAGGCCTTCCTCACTTCCTCAGCTAGTCACAGACTCAGAAAGCACGCGCTGAACTCTGTTCTGTGCTAAATGCTCAGTGGAGCCTTAGGAATACAGAGACGAACACCGTGGTCCAGATCCAGGGACCTTGTGCCCGCACAGGTGCGAGCCAAGCTGTGCAGCAGCCCAGACTCGGGGAAGAGTGAGGCCTGGAAAGGGGACTGCGTTTCCTCAAGAGCAAGAGCCTGCATGACAGGCAAAGCAGGAGCCAGCCGGAGCCCAGGGCAGCATGCTCCTCAAGCTGTCTGCTGATTACTAAGGCAGAAACGGGCCCAGAAGCAGAGGTGTGTGTGGCTGCCGAGAGAACAAACTGAACCGTTTTCCATGTTCTCTTGCAGGTCTACAGAATCCACACTCAGATGCAAGATTTCTGTAAGCCGATGACTGCATTTTCCATAAGGCTGCTGCTGATGTTACAAAATCAGGCATGAATAGAACCTCACATTGCATGAGAGAGTGATGGATTTCAGTGTGACTGAATATGAATATTCACTGATGTAGCTTAGAATTCCACATTGGGACTGACCTTTAGTTCAAGGCCACCAGCTGAGCCAACTGGAGAGGCCAAGACCCAGATCTAAGACAAGCAAGCAGATGGTGGAAGTACAGAGGCCCAGCCACTTGGCTCAAGAGACTCAGCCTGTTTGGAAAAGACACAGACTTGGGGGGACCAGCAGTGAGAAGGCCAGGCTTTCCACACCGTCACAGGGGAAGGAGGGCCTGCAGAAAGGCGCTGTGTGTAGGTGCAGGGTACCGATGACGAATGGGATCGTTCTGTGGATCTAAAGTGTACCAACAAAATTAATCAAAGAAAAAAATTGAAAACAAACAAACAAACAAACAAACCAACCAACCAGAATTCAGGCTGTTTAAGAAATCAACCACTTGTTGAATTCTCTACATCCACCTAAAAGGCACATGACCACCCTGCTTCTTTTCCCAATTGCATATTTGTGGGAGTCAAGTTTTCTTTTTAGACTTTAATCAAAATAACATATTGAAGCAGACTGGATGCAGAAGCTGGCAGGAGAATCCAGCTGCCTTATATTAAGCCAGACAGCAGATTGATTGGAGAAAAATGTGAATCAATGTCACGCTTGTCATTGAATTTTCTTATTTTGAAGACAGAAATGTTATAATATCTCTGTGTAGGCTAATACAGAGTGGAGTTATGATTATTGTTTTAAATAAATTAATAACTCAAAATAAAAGTTTCCCCATTTTTAGTATAGCCAAAATTAAATAGCTCACGTTAATAAGGTTTTTTGGGAATCTCAGTAATTTTTAAGAATGTAAAGGAATCCCAAAATCAAAAGATGTGAGAACCACCAATTCAGAGTATTTACCAAAATTAAACATATGCCAGGCCGTAAGTAAAGTCTTCACAAATTTCACTTTTGAAATTGTTCATACTATGTCCCTTTTTTTTGTCTTTTTGAGACAGGGTCTCGCTATGCAGTTGAGGCTGGCCTTGAGCTCACTTTTGTAGCCCAGGCTGGTCTCAAACTCGCACCAATCCTCCTGCCTCAGCCTCCCAGAGTGCTGGGATTACAGGCGTGAGCCAACACGCCCGGCCATACTATGTCCTTTGAGAATGGTACAATTAAATTAAGAATCATTTTATTAACAATAAACTAGGAAATTTACAGTATTTGAAATTTACTTCATTCACCTCTAAATATCAAGAAGAAATCTCAGAAATCACTTTGAATTAAATTATAATGAAAACATGATATGCTCAAATTCGTGGAAGCCAAATAAAGTGTACTTATGAGGAAACATATACTTCTAAATGTGTTAGGTTAGAAAAGAAAAAAAGCTGAAACATAAGTGGTTCATGTACAGTATCTATTTAGAAGAACAAGTACAAAAACCAAAAAGCAATGTGAACTCAAAGAAAGTACAGGGGAGGTATTGTCATCGGAAATAATGGTTTGCAGCAAGCATTCAAGGGAGAAGCCAACATAAAGCAGAAGCTGATTCTTCGGGGAAAAAGCCTTTGCTTTCGTAGGACCCAAATGTCCTTTCAGTTTATTTGGTGATGTGGCACAGCTTGGTACAGGAATCTCACAAGTCCCTCACAAGGGAGAAAAATTACCAGCGCTCTTCTCTTACGTATGCAGATGAAAAATCTTTTTAGAAATACCAGCCAGTTGAATTCTATGATATATAAATAGTATAATACATCATGACAAATCAAATTTATTTTAGCAATAAAAGATTAGCTTACTATTCAAAAAATCAATGAGTCCACACACACACTACTCTATAGAAAGAAATTGAGGTTAAGTTAAAAAAGAATAAAAGGAGCTTGGAAGGTTTCGGTCCCATCCTCTCACTTAAAAACAACTAAGCTCAGTGAAAATCACAAATGCACACAATGCTGGAGACTCGAGGTCCCAGGGCTGCTGACGCTGGCTACCAGAGTCCTCCCCCCGCCACACACAGAGATTGTCAGCTTAAATGAGCAGACATCCAGTGGAGACTTGGCCACGTCAGCGGGCCTGGCTTTGGTCACCACTCTGAACTCCATGAATTTCACCCCCAGAGCCCTGGTAGCCTTTCGCGGTGAAGGTTCCTCAGCCTTCTAGGAAAAGACCACCATTCAGAAATAGGGCCAAAGCATCTCTCCCACTAACTGCAGCTGGCCGTCAAGGAAAATGTCCTAGGGCTGACTGGCCCGGAGGAGAAACAGACAACCTAAGTTCACTAAAGACTGAGACCAGTCTAGCATCACAGATGGCTTCCACACTTCACTCCCATATCAGTGGGGGCCCTGTGTAATAGCAAGAGATTAAAAACAAAAGATCTGAAGGTCCTAGACCCTAGTTCTGAGACCCTGAGGAACACCACAGACAACAAGTGGACCAAGACAAAATACTGCAGGAAATTTTGACCACTAACGCCACAGCCACAGCAAACAGCAAACACATTCCACCAGCTGGCCACGTAGAAATGAACCTTGTACTGAAGGCCTCTTCTCTTGGATTCTTTGACTCAACACATAATGTCCAGTGGGTGGAGGCAGCTCATGCGTGTGGGACACCCCCAAGTGAGGACGTTTCTCTGCACACCTGAGGCCACCTGTGGTGGCGCTGCAGCTGCCATCATGCCACAGAATGAATATATTGAATTACAGCATAAACGCTATGGGTACTGCTTGGATTACCCTAAGAAAAAGAGAAAGAAGTTGAGAGGCTCATGAATGCTCAACGAAGGCAAGAGAAAAAAAAAAAAAAAAAAAGATTGGCCTGAAGGCTCAGCTCTACCACAAACAGCGCCATTTGGAGCATATACAAATGAAGAAGACTGTCAAGATGCATGAAGAGAGAAACACCAAACAGAAGAGCAATGAAAAGACTCCACAAGGGGCAGTCCCTGCCTGCCTGCTGGATGGAGAGGGACAGTCTCGTGCCAAAGTACTTTCCAATATGATTAAGTAAAAACAAAAAGAAAAGGTAGGGAGAGGATGGTTACTAAAGGCTGCTTTCTTGGGAATAGTTTCACAAGAAAACCACCTAAATATGAAAGATTCCTTAGGCTAGTGGGCTTAGGTTTTAAGAAGGCCCATGTGACACATCCTGAACTGAAAGCCACCTTGTGCCTGCCAATACTTGGTGTGAGAAAGAGTTCTTCATCATCTCGGTATACAACTTTGGGGGTTACCACCAAAGGAACAATGATTGAGGTGAACGTGAGTGAGTTGGGCCTTGTGACACAGGAGGCAAGGTTACTTGGGGTAAATATTCCCGGGTAACCAACAATCCTGAAAATGACAGATGCATCATTGCAGTCTTACTAGTTTGACAGCTGCTTCATACAATAACTTCTTACACTTATTGAGGACTATAGACCAATCAGGAAGGCCATAACTGGAATACTGCTGAACAACTGCCATGACTACATTCATCAAGAAAGCTACTTATTAAATTGTGAAAACATTAAAATGAAAAAAAACCCTACATGATTTCAAGCGCTCAACGGAGAGTTATAAAAAAATACTAACAGCAAAGACTGCAACAACAAAACCACAGTCTGGAAGGAAAAAGCAGGCATCAGAGGCAAACTCAGGTCTGTCAGGGATTTTGAGACTATCTGATGAGGAACTTAAAAGTTTGAACACAATGAACATTTTAAAGGTTTTAGTAGCAAAGTGAGTAGTCACACGCAAGCGCAAATGGTTAATGCCAACCCAGAGACAAGAAGTCTAAGCAAAGAAGACAAAGGAAATACTTGAAATGGAAAGTACTATAATACAAATAGAGAATGCCAGTGATGGGTCCATCAGGAGACCAGGCACAGCGAAGGAGGGAATCAGTGAGCCTGAAGCTGTGTCCATATGAACTTCCAAAACTGCATGGCTCAAAGAGTCAGGAAAAAAAAATGTAACAGAACATTTAAGAGCTGTAAGTCATTTACACGTGGTGTACGTTAGAGAACATAGAGCTAGGGAGATAGTTTGGTGATGTAAGCACCTGCCTGTCAATAGTAAGAACCCAGGTTCAATCCCCGGTACTGCATGCCATGCCTGCCCCGAAACCAGGTGTGGTGGCACACTCCTGTAATCCTAGCACTGGGTAGGCTGAGACACGAGGATTGCGATGAGTTCAAGCTGCATAGTGAGACCCTGGATTAAAAATATAGAGCATAAAAACAGTACCACTTATGACATCATGAAAAAGCACTGCTCACCAAAGAATAATGCAAACAAAGATCACAAAGTCCTCCACATAGAAAGCCACAGGTACCACCGAAAGCAAGGAAGCACACACACAAATGAAAGAGCACACTGTGTCCACAGACTGTTCAGAGTGGCAGACGTTGGTTCTTTCCAAATTTATCTACAGATCCAGTACACTTGTGATTCAGTGTCTCAGAAAGTTTTGTTGTATGAAGATTGAAAGAAGCTCCCCATAGGTTTTATAAAATGTAAAGGACAGAGAGCAGAGAAATGGCGGCCTTGAGTGTCTGTCTACCAATACTTAACATACAGTTATAAAAACTAGGGTGGATAGGCAGAACATGAATAGAATGGTTCAAAAGTAGACCGAAGCCATTTGATTTATGAGAACGATTCCACCACAGAGCAGTGGGGAGAGCACCGTCATCCCACTACCTGTCATTTTTTATGTTTTCAAAAGCAAATCTTGGTGTCTGTCTTACATCTCAGGGGAAGCAATTCCACTTGGCCTGTAGGTACAAATGTGAAAGGTCAAAGAACTCTGGGAGAGAATGTAAGAAAATCTCTCCATATTCCAAGGTAGGAAGCATTGCCTCAGTGAGACATGGTAGTGAACATAGCAGAGAATACAATGAGAAATTGTCTACTTTGAAATGAAGGAAAAGTTAGGAACCTTGGCAGGGGAAAAACTGTGCACTTATGCACATAGGATGAATTAGACAATGGTCCTAGGAATCGACACCAGGTTTTTGACTCTCAGAGTAGCAACGGGTAAGACTAAAATCATGCTTGGAATGCTTGTCATTCTGGTCTTCTAGATGTGTGCTGCTTCTAACGTAATTTCAGTTATTGCTATACTCTCTCTCAAGTGAATGTTTTAAAAGAAAACAGAAAGGGTAATTAAAGAGAAAAGGACACAAGGAAAAATGCCATAGGTTTGACCTGCTATAACTTTATATATGCTTAGATTTCTAAATTTCTGTGTTAAAAAATAAACCATCACAGAAACCACTTACAGTACTTCACTGGTTCCTTCGTGGGTCAATAAGGTAAATGAAACCTTTGATGCATACTTAATGTTTGCACAAGGGGGAAAAAAAAAGGAATTAAGGGCTTCTGCTCGCCAGAGCCATCTCGGAGCGTGGAGACACAAACCACAGAGGCATGCTACACTTCCAGCGCTTGTCGGGCAGAGAGCTGCAAGTGCAGCGGGTACGGAAGACTTCAGGTGCATTTTAAAAACACAAAAAGGGAAAAGCAGACCACTGAACAGAAAACTGGATAAGGAACTGAATGTAACTTCACAGACATTACAGCGTGTCTAGCAGACATGTAGAAAACTGCAACATTCTCAGTCGGGTAAAAAAAAGAAGAAAGAGGCCTTCGGATACTACAGCAGCCCTGCTCTCCATGAACGACAAAGCACCAAGCAGGCAAGAACGGCGGTTGGAGTGTTTGGGAGGTAGCTGGACCCTGCTCACCTGCAGTGGGGCACATTCACCGGCACAACACTTGGGACATTTCCTTGGGGTCTCTGTGAGGTGCCTGGAGGCCAGGGAGCCACTGATGGACGACGGACAGCGACAACTGCCCTCCAGACAATGGGTCAAGCATCCACCTTGTAGTTCTTAAATCCAGGCCGCTCTTGTCCTGTGCCCCGCTTAGCACAAGGGCCAGAAATGGCACCAAGCCCCTCCGGGTGTGGCCCTCACAGGCCCCAGAGGTTCCCACTCTTGCTCTGGAGCCCAGAGCTGCTCAGTGAATGACCCCAAGCCCTCCCATGGAGGACACAGGGCAGAAGACACAGAGAAGGAGGAGCCTCGGCCTGCAACGCCCCAGAGGGCACCGTGTGGGTGTCAGCTGCAGGGAACCAAGCCTGATCTCCACCCCGCTGTCTACCTTTCTTGCAGAAGCCATAGGTGCCTCAGCAGAAGGCCTGGGTGCAAGGCGTGGCCCCCTGCAATGATGCTCTGCTCAGTCCCTCTGCTAGGGAGCATATCTCTTCTCTTCCCCTAGTTGCCTATGGTGCCTAGAGGGACTACAGCCATTCCTAAGCAATGCTAAAAGATTCTGCATGGCACTGTGGGATAAATTTGCCATAGACAGCAACAAAGGAATAAGACATATAGGACTCTCGGGTAAAGTCGAATTCAAGATGAACAAAGGGGCAGGGGAGACAGCTGGGGACCTAAGCACCCGTCTGGCAAATGCTAGGACCCAGATATGATCATCGTTACTGAACGCTGTGCTGGCCCCCTGCGCTGTGCTGGCTGCTGAAAACAGCCACGGTGGTGCACGCCTATAATCCCAGAGCTGGGGAGGCTGAGACAGGAGGGTCACTATGAGTCCGAGCTGTGCAGTGAGACACTGTAACAAATACATAAATAAATAAAACATTAGGAAAAAAATGAGCAAAGGGTCCTTTTCACTGTAAGTGTGTCTCAAACGCATTGGCCCAGATTCCACCATGGCGTCCACTAGCAGCTCCTTGCATCGCCCTGCACCCCATCTGCCGGAGCTGTGGGTGAGAGGTGCCCTCGGGCGCCCAGCTGAGCACAGCACTGATGAAATCTCAAGCCCATGGGCAGAGGACCGGGCTGGCGTTTCTGAGGTCTCTTTCCTCCATAACCCGTCCCTCTCGCGCGATCGCCTTCTACCCTGGCTGGACTGGAAGACAGGAGAGCAGCTCGCGCGATTCTTTCAGCTGTGCAAACTGCGCCCTGGTCCCTTTGGGATGGAGCCAGCTTCCTTCTGACCCTGCTGCTGGAGGCCTGGCCAGCTCCCCGGGGGGCAGGGGAGGTGCCTTCTGCAGACTCCGCCCTCTGCAGCGGGGCGTGTTCTCCAGCCTCTGCTGTTTGGTTACCCCGTCATTTTCCCAGGGGCTCTTACTGGATGGACCATCCAATTTTTTAACTTTGCCTCTCCATGCGGCTTGTATCTCTAAACGTGTTTCTTGAGATTTGTCTTCCGCTTCACCTTCCAGGTCACTAATTGGGACCTTCTGGGTCACCTTCGGAGATAGGTACCACAATTTTTTAGGCTTAAAAGTAATTCCTCAGTTGCAGTCCGTCCCATAATTGAATCCTTGACTGTTCTTGCCAGTTGTGGGTTCTGGCTTCTGTCCATGCAGGGCCATTTCTCGGCCTAGGGCCTGCGTGTGCCCCGCCCCCCCAGCCAGGGGACTTAAAGACCCACTACCCCCTTGCGTTTTGCAGCAGCTCTCTTCCCCTGGGAGCCCTAGGGGTGCTGTCAAGTCCAAGCTCACCCCAGGGCCCTGCCTCAGGCTTCTTGGCCTCAGCTGGCCACACTTCTTGCTCACACCCTTGGGCCTTTCATCTATGCTGTCTCAGTTACTCTTTTCTCCTTCCTGGGACAAATACCTAACACCCAAAATGAGGGAAGGAAAGATTTAGTTAGCTCCCAGTTACTGGAGGTTTCAGTCCATACTCGGCTGGCTCCAAGGCAGAGAGGCACATGGCAGAGACCAGCAGTTCATGGTGCGGTGACAGAGGTAACCGACCAATCAGGTCAGCAGAGAGCAACATGGCAGCAGAGTGAGGTCTGTTTCTCTGTCTCTCATATTACATCCAGGCTCTGCCTCAGGATATCTGCTTCAGACCACACCTATAGTCCCGTAGTACTAAGACACATTATCCCAGTGGATCATGAGTTCATCTCCAACTCTAGAAGTTCCCACCCCATGACTGCATGAGGCTTTGGGGGGACAACTAGACACAAACCATGACATATATAATACTCTGGCTTCGGCTGAGCCCAGGAAATTTGCCTGCCTTGAACTCTTGAGCCTGTGGGGAAAAGGTACCAGTGACAGGGTTTCCCGATTGTCTTTCCGGAAATGCCTTGAACTTTGGATACTTTTTACTTCTACTATTTTAAACTTTATGCCATTTTCTGTTTTTAGTTTTAAGAGGATATTTTTTAGCCCCTTAAAGCTTTACTGAAGACATGATTTACAAATACACAAAACTATATTTGACTTCCCTCAATCAGAACTTTTAAGTTCCCTGCTCCCCTAGTCCTTCCTACAGAAAGCCTGCAGGCCTCTGTGTCCAGCACATCCAGGCAGGGAGGCCCCCGTGTCCAGCCATGCAGTGGGGACCACGCCTGTGCAGCCAGCAGGGCAGCTGAGGACCTCTGCGTGGGCTACACTGACGCAGAGCCCACCTTGTTGCCATGGAGGGGCAGGGCAGGCTCGTTCTGCCTGGGTCCAGTGAGTACATTCAACATGCAGAGCACGCAGGTGCTGTCTGTCACAGCTGTGCAGCTGCTACATTGAGCGGGAAAGCGATCACATGATTGTAAAGCAACAAGGGGGCCGTGTATGTTCCAATAAAACTTTATTTACAAAGTCAAACAGCAAACTAAGTTGGGCCATGACCACAGCATGCCAACCCCAGGGCAGTAAGCACCCGTTACACGATGCTCAGTGAGGACGCCTCACTCTGATATAATCCACTGCCCTGGAGTGCGCACGGAGCCCCACATGCTTCCTAGGCAACTGCACGTCCAAAGAGAAAGGCTCCTGCGGGTGTGATGAGCAGGAGAATCACAGCGCTCTGAGATCGCTCACAGGAAGCTCATCCCCGGAGGACGTAACTTGGTTGGGCGAAAGCCCCTAAGTGCGGTCTGTCGCTGGTCACAAACATTCTTCTACTGCCTTCAAAGTCCCCAACTGCCACAGTTCTACAGCACCAAAGAGGCGACTGGGAACGGAAGGAAACCCTCATCCAGGCGCCTCAGACGAAGGTGGAGCCCAGCTCATGGCGGCCGGCAGCCCTGTGGGCCCTGTGCGCCAGGCTCCTGCCCCGAAACTGTGAGGTCGTAAGTACGTTCTGCTCCCAGCCACTGCAACATGGCAGTTGGTCACGTGGCCTACACAGCTCACACATCTGCCATGTAGTTGGCTGTTCTTTATGCAAGAGAGGGGCGGAGAGAGCAAGGTTTCTGGGGTGAAAGTTCCTGCATCTTTGGCTGCTTAAACCACCTGTGGAACACGTGCTTTTCTTTTTTTACTAACCCATGTTCGTGGCGCGTCATGACTCCGTCCGTCACAGGGAGTTGGGACACGAATACCACAGTCTTCTTTCCTTCCCCTCCTCTTCCCCCCTCCTGCCTGCCCCTCCCCCCTCGCCATCCACTTCTCACGCTCTGTCCCCCTTCTTTTTATCATCTCCTCTTGATTTAGACATGTCGTTGTTAACTTTAGATATTATTTCTGCTCGGATGTCCTCCATACGTTTCTCCAGCAGTCTTTCCACTTCACGTATTTCTTTTTTTACTTCAGACGTTATCTCTGATCTCAGTTGCTCTATAAGTTTCTGCACGTGTCTGTCTGCCTCAGATGCTACCAACCAATTCAGAGGTTTCATCTGCATGATTCCCATTTTCTTCCATGGTAGTGTCTTCTGTATTTGATTTGGGTGGGCTCGGGCCCTGAGATTGCCTCCTACTCCTTGTCGTTATCATTTTGTATGGAAGCGCCCTCTGCACTTTGGTGGCATTATGCTGTGTCTGTGGGCCTTTGGTCTGGAGCCTCCAAGTTGGTTCCCCTATAGAAGTTCGCGGCTTCGTGTTGGAGCTCGGGCTGCTGGCTGCTGTGAGGCCCCGTGGGTGTGGTCTGTAGGTGGAGGTGGAGCCTTGGAATTGAGGAGTCCTGGTAGGCTCGTGGACCAAATTGGCTGCCAGACGAGATGTATGATGGGTTCGGTAGTGGAGCTTGGGCAGGAGGGGTTCAAAAAAATAAGAGGGGGGCGGGGGAGAAAGGGGGGAAGCGGAAGGCGGACCAAGGATCTTGACCCAGGACCGGAAGGGGAAGTTAGTCGCAGGAACGTAGAAAAGAAGCAGAGGGGCGGAGAGACCTTACCCGGCTGTCGCGCCGGCTTGGTGGGCTGGGTATCATCTCCTCTTGACTTGGCTCTTTATTTACACTTTCTGATTCTCCTGTGAGAGGAGCGTCAGGGTGCAGCCCGCTTTGCCAGCAGGAAAGACCGCTTTTCGGATGCGCTCCTTCCATGGTCCACAGCGGCCGTTTAGCTTCACGGCTCCTTTCACTCTGCTCCTTTCCCGCATGGACCCACTCGACCTCCTGGAATGTGTTCTTTGTCAGCTCGCGTGGTCTTCCCAAGGGACCAGTCCCCTGGCCTTTCCCACTTCTGCTCCCCCAGCCCCGACCCCAAGCAGACACGCCCACTCAGAAATAGCCAGTGGATGGGGAGCCACGGGGACCCTCCTGGGGGAACCACACCCCCATGACCAGCAGGCACTGGCAAGCCCTCCCCCACTTACCAGAAAAGCCACATTCACGAGCAGCTGTCTTGTGCCCTGTCCTCACCTGCCGTGGGAGATGCTGACAGAGGCGGCTCCCCAAAGTTTTGGATCATCTTCAGGGAAACATCAACCGCCGAGGCCAACAGCTGAGGCCGGCGTCGGTCTGCTCGCCTTATCTCCTGCCTTCCCAGTCTGCAGTCCCTCATATGGCCTGCTCTCTGCAGCCCAGGATACAGGGCGGGAGTTAGACCACTGGGTCACGGCCTCGCTCACTGCCCTGTCCTTAGTGGCTTAGCTCTACCAGGCCAGGCGGCCACCCTCTGGGTCAGTGCCTGTCCTCAGAACCACTGGTAACCTCCCACAGACCCCTCCCTCTGGGGTCACTTCCTGGGCTGCCATGTGGCAGAGGGACCTTTGCCTCATCTTGGGGACTGAGACCTCAGGGCACCCTATTTGTCCAGGACCAAGAATATTGATTTATTTCCTTTCGTTCTCCTTGACGGATAAGAGGCCAGCATCCTTCCACGCCTGGTGGCTGCCTGATGCCTGAGGGCGGGTGGGCTCAGGAGGAGCAGATGGGGGAGACCAGGATGAGTGGGGGGCTGGCTGAGCAAAGCCCCAGGAAGGCGTGTCCCCGAGAGCAGAGGAGGGGCTGGGGCCAGGAGGCCAGCTATTGTCCAGCACTGGCACACACGTGCGCACGTGTGGGCACACATCATGCACACACGTGTGTGTATACAGCATGTACACACACACACACACACGAACATGCACATTTACACACATGCAGTCTGTGTGCGCGTGCACATCTGCGTGCGCACAGACGTGCATACAGACAGACTTCACACACAGATCTGTGCACACACACGCAGTCCTCCCCCTCGCCCTGCGGTGCTGTTCAGAGCCCTGCTGACTGCCGCATCCTCGGCACGTGCCTCGGAGTCTCACGGGTCTCTGGAAGTACTCACCCAGTTGGGGACACACACAGCCCAACGCCAGGCCCCGGAGCTCTGGCGCCAGCTCCCAGGTCAAATGTGCTCCCGCTCAACTTTTTCGATCTGACAGTCACCCGTCTTTCTGACCTGAAGGAAGGACACGCTGCGCAGTGTGTGGGCGGGGGTGGGAAGGACCAATGCCAGCCACGCGAGCCGATGGTTTCCCCAGGGGCCTGCAGCACTCCAGCTGAATGTAAAGGGCCAATAATAAAGAAGAAACGCTCACAATGCATTGTTGAACTTTTAAAAAGCCGAGTAGAACACAGTGTGCACCGCTCTCCCGCGGCTCCCACGGGCCCATTCGGCCGACTGCAAGTCCTGCTCGCCCTGCACCGAGGGAGGCCCTGAGCCCTCTCTGCAGGAAGAGGCCACTTCCTGCCCCCTTTTCTTTCTCACCAGGACCCAGTTCATTAACACATTTGCTTTCCTTAGGTAACTGGCCCTGTCCTGCTCACAGTCTGCTCTGGCCACTGCTAGACAGGGCAGCACCATCTGCGGGGCCCGAGGTCCCCTGCACTGGACATTACCCTTGCTAGACCTAAGCTATGTTGTGTCCCGGCCCCATCCAACACCTTCTCTGCCAAGGAAGGAAATCTCGAAGGATCCTGGGGGGCGGGGCTGGCTGCGGCCCCTCAGCCTGCACCACGCTCCACCCATCCCAGCCCCTGCGCTCTCTCTCTCGTCCTGGGCTGAGCCACCACTTCAGGTCACTGAAGGGGGAGATTCTGCCCCACTCTGCAGCCAGGACAGCTGGCCACCCCTCCAAGCTCTGCATGGTCAGGGCAAGCTCTGTTGCAAATGCCTCTGCTCAGGGTACTGTCCCTGACCCCAGCAATTCCAACGGTACGTGCTCCAGCTGACGGGCTTCCTGTTTGCTTCAAGCAGCGTCACATCTCCAGAGGACAGAACAGCGGCTCCTGTGAAAAGGACTCTCTTTCTTTTCGTTTTTAAAAAATATTTATGTATTTATTCATTTTAATGAGGAAAAAAGATAAAATAGAAATGGAATAGTTTCAAAATAAGTTAGTAGGGTTACAATAATTAATACCGTGCATATTATTGTCTTCATAGTAATTATTCAGAGGACAAGGTGCAGACCTGGGATCTTGTCTATACAACATTGCTACAAACTTTTATTCTCAATGAACTAAGAGAAAGTAGCTGTACATCTATCCTAACTCTTTTGTGTATACATATATATATATTTTTTTCTTTTTAAAGTTTCTAATACCAGGAGGAGAAAAAAGCATACTATGTCTTATAAGTAGATTTAAAACCAAAGATACAGTATGAATCATAAAACAAAAATTATAATTAAACAATATTCATAAAATTAATTAAATATAAATTAATTAAACATTAAATTAAATATTTCAAAACAATATTCCAAAATTCAAATAAAATCACGAGTCCAACTTAGATGCCAGAATCTTGTGTATCAAATGTACAAATCTGTAATCAATTCAGAGTACTCACATAGTATTTGAATAGGTTCATATATATAAAAAATATCAACTAAGGTAAAGTTTCCATGGCAGTAAAGAAATACTAAGAATAAAACATAACATAAATACTGGGATGGTGAATATGACCACAACGTCTAATAGTCTGGGGATAGAATATTGCACAAAGTTCTAGTTTGTCATGTACATGGACTGTGTCCATGAAGCTTACTGGTAGTCAGGTGTCACTTGTGGGACTGAGCTGCTATTTCCCTGATATTTCCCAGTAGACCCATACAGAATCATGACCCATAGGGTGCAGGAGAAGTCCATTTGTAAAACATGCTGATGGACACACTCTGCTGCTGTATAATACAGAAAAGAATAGCTGAGAAACTGCTGCTGTGTATACCTTTTCTCCTGTGTTTAATTGTTTGCCCTAGTTGGTGGGTTCTTTCCATTCTCTTTCATGCCGTTGTGGTCATTTTGATCCCTCTCTGGAATATCTTTTAGTAAACTGTAGGATTGGCTTTGTCATCATGAAATTCTTCAGTTGTTCTTTGTTCTGGAAGTATTTCACTTCTCCACTGAGCTTGAAAGAGAGTTTTGCAGGGTATGGCAGTCTGGGCTGGAATTTGTTTCCATGAAAGACTCACAGTGCTTTACTCCATGTTCTTCTTGACTTGACAGTTTGTAAAGTGAAATCTGTCATTCTGATGGATTTTCCTTTAAGTGTGATCTGTTTCTTTTCCGTAGCGACTTTTACTATACTGTTCCTGTGCTGAATTTCTGGGATCTGATTATTATATGTGTCTGGGTGTGGTTTGAATTGGGTTGGTGTCATTTGGAGCTCTTATAGGCTTTGGCTACCTGAATGTCAAACTGTTTCCCCATATTTAGGAAGTTTTCTGCTATTACTTCTGTCCATATTCTTTTTTATTTATTTATTTATTTATTTATTTATTTATTTATTTATTTATTTTTGTGGGACCAGGGTTTGAACTCACGACCTTGCACTTGCCCAGCAGGCACTTGTGCCTCAGAGCTATCTCCCCAGCCCCTATATTCTTTTTATATCACTTGCACTGACTCTTTTCTTTCTCACTGATGCCTAGTAGTCATACGTTGTTTATCTTTGCATCATCTTGCAGATGCTGAATTACTTTATCCTGCATCCTAGTTGTTTTCAAGAGATGTTTTCTTCCCTCTTCACTAGCTGCAATGGTGTCTTCAAGGTCTGAAAGTCTATCTTCACTTTCACTCAAATGATTCTGCCAGCTCGTGATTGAGGTTTTAAGTTCCTGTATAGCAATTTGAATCTGCTTCATGCATTCTATTACTTTCTTATATTACTATTCAAGGATTCCATCATTTTTCTATTTTTTTTTTTAATCAGTGTCTTCTTTAGACACACTTAGTACTTCTTTCATTATAGTTAGAGTTTCTTTTTTTTTACTTCAGAAATTATTTCTGATCTGATTTCTTCTGTACCTTTCTGCAGTTGTTTCTTTACTTCAGATGCTATTATTTCAGAGATTTCATGTGTGTGAGATTTCCAATTTCTTCTATGCTACTCTTTCTTGTATTTGTTCTGCATGGGCTTGGGGCCTGAGAGTGCATTTTGCTCCTTTTCTTTGTCATTTTGTATAGCCCTGTCTTCTGAACTTTGGTGTAGAGCTTTGGTAGAGGTCTCACCTTAGCACCAGGTCTGGATCTACCAAGGTCAGATTGGTCCAGGTGGGTGTGGCTCGGGTCTGGCTGCCGAGCTCCACTTCTTCCTGCTGCAGCCCTAGGAGGTGAACCTGCTGTGCCACGCTGGCCAGACGTTCTGCTCCTGGATCAACTGGGTGGGTCTTGTCTCTTGCCTCACTGCAGGGAGTTCTGCCACAGTTTTTCACACTGGGCCTGTCTGACAGATGAAGTTCTACTCATGTGCTGGGTTGTGGTGCTGGGTCAAATGAGTTTCTGGCGCACCCAGGGCTGTCTCATTCACAGGCCAGTCCTTGTTGCTGGGTTGAATGAGTTTTTGAAAACCACTTTCTGCAGGGCATGGCAGTACTCGCCTGTTGCCCTAGTATTCCTGGAGGCTGAAACAGGAGGACCACAGGCCCAACCTGGGTAACTTGGCAGCTGAGCAAAGCACTGTCTAAAACAAACGATGACAAAAAGCTAGACATCTAGCTCAGTGTGAAAGGCCCAGGGCTTAGAGCCCAATAAATAAATAGCACTTTCTGAGTATGTGTGGAAGGGATTAATGGGGGATCAACTCCCTACAGAAAGCAGAACACCGGCATTGGATCATTGAGAGTTTTCTTCTATTTTTTCAGTTTTTCTTTCTAAAACCTCTACGGACTGTGGGCAGGAAGTCCTTGGAGGGAAGGGTGCTTGGGGCTCTTCCTCCCCAGCGGCTCCCCTTAGCTAGGCGACTATCTCTATTGCCCCACAGACCTTAAAGGAAGGCTTCTGGACTGACTGCGGATCCAGCTGAGGCAGACCCCGCCCCCTGGATGCCCCGCCCCCTGGAGAACCCGCCCCTGCGGCGCCTGGCCCAGAGCTGAGAGTCTGCTCTGCTGACACCCCAGGCCGGAAGAAGAGACTTGCAGGACATCTGGAGCCTTGCAGAGTGGCTGAGTCCCACCACCAGAGCCTGCTCTGAGCAGAGCATGCTCTGAAGACCGTTTAGGGACCCTTAGGGTCCAGGGCAGGCCTTGGACCCAAGATGAGGACTAACACTAACCCAGAGGAGAACAGGAAAGACTCAGAGGCAACGCAGAAGCTGTGACAGGAAAGGATGCGGTACCTTTAAATTTTAAAAAAGATACATTTTAAAAGTCACACTTCTTGGTGACACATGCAAAACAGAGGCTCCAGAGCTGCTTCAGAGAGGGACAAGAATGGTGGGAAGAGGGTGCAGGTACCCAAGAGCAATTCAGAGGGGATTCCTGGTAGTAAATGTCTCTTCTTCTGTCCTTTATTTAAAAATTTAAATGTTTAAAAATTTAAACACTGACAATATTTTTCAGTTGCTTTCTATAGTTCCCACACCACAGGGGAATGCACACACACCACAATCTGTACCATCCATAAAACTGGAAGGGCACGCTAAAGTTATTATTATTATTATTATTTTGTCTTTTTGAGACAGGGTCTCGTTATGCAGTTCAGGCTGGCTTTGAGCTTACTTTTGTAGCCCAGGCTGGTCTTGAACTCACATCGATCCTCCTGCCTCAGCCTCCCGAGTGCTGGGATTACAGGTGTGCACCACCACACCCGGCTTCAAAATTAAAATGAAACAAAAGACATAGAAAACTTCAAAAAAGAAAGCTTTTTTTTGGAAACATTCAAAAATATTTACAAAAAATAATAGTGGAAGGAGACATATAAAATTGAGACTATCTCTTAAATAGCAGAGAGCAATGAACATAAGGAAAATATTAGACAATCAATAAGAAAACAACTCAGGCTAACAGGTTTAACGGGACTTCCACAGGTCGTGGAAAAGCACAGAAAAAAGAGAGAGGAGATTGCTTCTGAGAAATCAATGGTGGAGGGATAAAATATCTCCAAAGTCTGAGCTTCCAGACTGGAGGGCAGGGCAAGGGTTCAAAACGAATGAATAGCACAGATCCACAGTGGCGAGCTGACTGTGGAGTTGGTGGCCAGGACA
This sequence comes from Myocastor coypus, assembly GCA_004027025.1. Classification (NCBI taxonomy): domain Eukaryota; kingdom Metazoa; phylum Chordata; class Mammalia; order Rodentia; family Myocastoridae; genus Myocastor; species Myocastor coypus. The sequence continues at coordinate 64,805 of PVJA010003160.1, forward strand.
GAAGAGAAGGGCCTGAGAGCTGGTGGCCAGGACAGAAGAGAAGGGCCTGAGAGCTCTCAGAGAGGACGTGCAGCTGAGAGCGGGCTCGGGAATCGGATCCGTGCTCGGCTTCAAAGCAGCTTGGCGGCTGGAATGAAAGCGGAGCGGTGCCTGTGAGCTTCTGAGGGAAGCTATTTTTATTCTAGAATTCCGGGCCCCAGCAGTCAGGGCTGAGGACAGAATGAAGATGCTTCTCAGGGGGGAGGTTCTCCACAGAAATGTGTCCAATTCTCCAGCACTGGCGATTAGAAAAATTCTGTCAGATGTGTCCAGCCAAAACAAGGAGCAAACCACAAAGAAGAGAAGGGATCTTTCTGGAAAGCTAGGGCTTTTCAGGGCTGATGGTGTAGAGAGTTAGCCAGATGTCAGCAACGGAGCTATTAGACAAAAACTCAAAACAGCAAAGCAGTGTGAATTAAAAACAAAAGGACAAAAACAGAGTCCCCCAAGGACCCAGTAGACCAGCTTTGAGTCTTGGTATAAGGGTGTAAGGAATTCTGACAGAATTTGGGGATGAACTATTCACAGGTGCAAAGAAATCAGAGGAAAAGGTAAGGCAATTATTAACTCCAGGAAAAACAAAGGACTCTTAAAAAAGGAAATGATGTCATACAGAGTGCTCCACCTGTGAACCCTAAATATCGCCCTGACGTACCCAAGATAATAGAAGTATAGGCTGCTGGCCTGAATTAGCTGTGCCATTATACCCCGTAGGGAAACAGGAAGTGGCTGGTGGCAAGAAAAGCTAGAGGATGCTGTTCTTTGAGGAGGAGCAGACGTTAAATAATGTCAAGATCTCTAAGTCAGTAAGTGGGAGTATGTCTTTGACCATTTGCTGTTGCTATAATAAAATACTTGAGACCAGGTAGTTTATAAAGAAAAGGCATTTCTCGTAGGCCAGAAAGGTTGAGAGTCTACGAATGTGGGGCCATCCCTTCTTGGCATCTGGTTACAGCCTTTGTGTGGCATCATATCACCACAGAGGACTGCATGTGGCCACACAGAGAAACACGGGGCCACTGAGGCCTCCCTTGCTCTCAGGAAGCCACCAGTCCTGCCACGGAGCCCTAGGCACACCACGTGATGTAATCCTAAGGCCCGCCCAGAGCCCTGGTCTCCAGATACTGCTAACTCACAGTTGGGGGCTTAAATCTCCAACACAGGAAATGAAAAGGAAAGCAAAAGTTAAAATTGATGACCAAGAAAGTGAGGAAATTGTAAATTTTTCTACCCAAGTTCAGTTCCTTTTCTTTTCAATAAATGGGTTTTGTTACCCCTGGTCTGTTTGGCCTCTTTTATGTAAATCCTGAAACATCTTCATGCACATACGAAGGTACGCAAATCCAGCATTTATGTTCCACCTGTGTGCATCTCTGCTCCTGGCGCAGGTCCTGACATCGAGTCGCCTCTCAAAGAACATTTGCCGACTTGTTTGTCCTGGAATCCAGGCATCCTCTGATTTTCTCAGAGATTCCTTCGAGAACCATGTCAGTGAGAACCACTTCTGAATTTCCTGGGTAGCTTCATGGAGACGTTAGTTGTTAACTTGCTGACTGCTCCCTTCAGAAAGCTCGGTGCGGTGAGCTCCTCCCTGAGCCTAAGGCGCCATCTCTGCAGCGAGGGTAGCGCGAGTGAGGGGAGTTACAGTATCCCACACTTTTACCGTTCTTCCCAGGCCTTCAGGTTTGGTGAGAGCCAGGTAGGTCGAGCCCTGGAGCACCCTCAAACTCATAGAGCTCTTGCTTGGTGTTTACTGAGGAGATGGAGAAAGACTACTTATTCCTTTCTTTTTTCTTTTCTTAAGGTACCAATTTCAAACATATCTATTCTTGGGGTCCTAAGTTACGTTTTTTACTTCTATACAGCCTGGGATTGTGGAATACTTTTTACTCCTACTCCTCTCTCCACAGTCAAGCATCGTTTTTCATGTCACTACAAACCCTGGGCCAAAATAGTCCCCAAAATGCTTTGGCCGTAGGTCCTTCATGTTGGCAAAAACGCTTCCTCATTTTCTATAGTTCTTGTTCTCTTTTCTACTTTTCTTTAAAAATTTTCTGGATACATCCTCTGAGAGGAATGCTGAGTTTTAAATTTAGAAAAGGACATAAACGACTCATTATCCCTGGACAGCGCTGCCCTGTTTGTAGTTTGGTCTCGGGAGTTCTGGAGGGGGCGCCACTGCTCATGTGGGAAATGGCACACTTTGGACCCTGCAGGGAGGCTCGAGGCTTCTGCTGGGCCAGACCTTCAGTAAAGGCAGGACCGGGCAGGAGCTACCCAGGGCTCCCACTGCAGGGAGATCCACTGCTCACCCTGGGGTAATGCACACAGGCCAGGGCAGGCGAGCAGAGAGGCAACTGCCAGAACCTGGGAAGAGCAGGGAAGCGTCGTCCCAGGAGTCTGTGTCGGGAGCTCTCCCAAACAGTCACAGAACCAATTACTGTCGTCATCATGGTTTGTCACAGCAGCCCCAGAGAAGGGGCAGAACAAACCGAAAGGCCGAGAACAGGAGAGAAACAGGGAGCTTGCACGGGGTCGCTGGAGGTCCCAGGAGCCGCAAGGGAAACCGGGTCCCCTGGACCACGCTCCCCTCTGCTGTCCAGGAACAGCCCATGCGCTTGCATGAAGTGGCACCTGCTGCTTGCTCCGGCTGCTTTCCCGGGACAGGGCACGCTAAGCGCTCAGCGGCTGTCACCTCTCTCGCTAGGGCGATTTTCTTGTTTCTTCTCTGCTCTGTTCTGCTCTTTTTCTCTCTCTTGCTGGTGGGCTTCGTCCTCCCCGCCTTGTTATTTCTACGTGACCTGCTCCATGCCCTGAAGGAGCTCAGGTGAGTGTCACCAGTGCGACTAGGGCCTCTGTGGGCCCGGGCGGGTGTGCGGTAGCAGGAGAGTTAGTATCTGAGGGAGGCTAGGGCTGGGGCCACCGAACTGCCCAAGCAGCTCCCCAAGGAGCAGGCTCTGTCAGAGCATCCAAGGCCACAGAGTTAATTTAATGCCTGGCTTGGCCTGTAGCAGGCACAGGCCCCCGAGCTGGCTCAGGCGAGGTACAAACAGGATGCGCACAGCCTCTGACGTCAAAGCTGCTCGTCGTCCGAGCAAAAGGAAATGCACAGGCTTTTGTATCTGAGGTGTAACTGGATAGATCCTGGAGCTCCACATTGCCCTGCTGAAACAAGTAAGCCAACAAACAAACAAACAACAAACAAACAAACAGGTGTTGAACAAAATCAGTTAGATATCTTACAAGATAGACTGACAAAAACATTACACATATAGAGAGGAGTGACGACTTTCCTTCAGGAATCCATGTCTATCTGGATCCTGTGAAGGTGGCCTTCCTTGGTGACAAGGCCTTTGGGACAGTGATCAAGTTGAAATGAGGTCCTCTGGACTACACGGATCTTAACCCACAGCCTGGTGTCCTCAGAAGAACTGAGGTGACAGATGGAAAGGGACCCAAGCAGAGCAAAGGAGCCATGGGAGAGGGAAAGAGAGCATGTGGTGTGGACCAGCCACGGACCAGCGACGAGGCAGGGGCCTCCAGACCCTGGGAGGCGCAGGGAAGGATCCTGCCTGGAGCCTTCGGAGAGGGCTCTACTTCCAAACAGTCAGGGTTTGTCACAGCAGCTCTGGTAAAGGAACACAACAAACTCAGAGGCAAAGAGCAGCAGGCAGAGTGTGAGCCCGCAGAAGTGACTGGGCCACGGAAGCCAGCACCTCCCTGCCGGGAGGGTCCCAGGGAGCTGGGTGCCGGCATCCACTGTCCCCGAGGATGTGGGGAACAGGACACCATAGGAAGAGCTGAGCGGGGCTCCACCCAGAGCGTAACAGTCAAGCCCTCTGAGGGTGTGGGCAAGCCAGCAACAAAGCCTCCCCTCCAGAGGGCACTGAGGGGAAATCGTCTCTCTTGCTGGGTGGTGCTGGATGAGGAAGAGGAAATACCCTGGGCCCAGTGCCATAGCTTATATCTAGGGGTCTCCTCAAAGCCCTTTGTACTTGCAGGTGCCAGAAGGTGGAGTTCGCAGGGACATGCCTGGATCAGGGTTGTGTGCCGCTGGTCTAGTCCATAGCAGAGTTTCTAGCCACACACAGTGTTGGGAGGTGAGGCCTGATGGGAAGATGAGCCTCTCCTGGTCACCCTGCCTCCTGCCTGCCCTGCCGTGGCCAGCATCGCCTCTGCCGTGGCAGCCTGCCTTGGAGCCATCTAACTGTGGACTGAAATCCCTGTGGCCTCTCAGCAAAAATAAACCTTCCCTTCCTTAATGTGTGGCTGTCAGATATTTTGCCTCAGCAATAAGAAGCTAACTAAACCATCTGGGCACGGGGTCACGTGCTTGCATTACCAGCATTCTGGGAGGCCGAGGCAGGAGGAGCGCAAGTTTGAGCCAAGCCTGGGTAACTTAGTGACTTAGGGAGGCTCTGCCTCAAAATAAGAAATAGAAGTCCTGGGCAATATAGCTCAGTGTGAAGGTCCTGAGTTCAGTGCCCAGCTGTGAAAATGAAGAAGTAGAAATTTCTGGCCACAGGCCTGTCCACACTATAGGTCAAAGTCTACGCTTGCGTCTCGTTTATATCATCCGAGAATGAAGGTAAAAGAAACTAGAGAGTGGCTGCCACCTCAGGTCCAGAAGACACCATCTGTCACCCTCAGCAGAGACTCAAGGGATTCCTCACAGGTGCGGAGTCTCAAAGTACAAAGAGCTCATCTGCAAAAGGCAAACAGGCCGGAGCAGCCACCTGGATGGCAGAGCACCATGCCGGTAAGGATCAGTCCTCCAACGGCTGCATGGGACTGGCAGAGACTGCGGCTGTTCAATGATCTGATGTGGAGAATTCGGAAACTTACGGAAACACAATTAAAGGTGTGAGTCAGAGGCTAAAAGTCTAGATTTACGAGCAAGGAGATCTAGCAAGTAAGGATTAACATCAATGAGCAACTCTAGAATAACTCAAATTAAAACCTCAATTAGACCTAGCTAAAGAGAAAATTAGCAAGCTAAAAGGTAGGTGGGAAGAAATCCCCAGCGCAAAAGCATGGAGAATTAGAAAAGAGAAGCTAAGAGGTGCAGAGGGGTCACAGTAAGACAGAACACGGGTCCCTTGAGGAGAAAGATGCAGAGTTTACCACGTTTAGGAATATGCCAGCGGAAGGAAAGTCAAGCTGGAGAAATAAAAAGATGCGCACGACCTAGCCAGTTACAGCTCAGCCTCGGCGTGGCAAAGGCAGATGACTTTCTGCTTCTTGTCATCAAGGGCTGACAAGTTGGAGTGACAGCAGATTTCTCAACACCCATAAAGTGAGGAGGAAGTAAAATGATGGCTTCAATAAACTGGGAGAAAAAAAAATAGGCAAATAAAACGGTCCATCCTGTGAGATAAAAAATGATAGCTTTCAAGAAGGAGGGCAAAATGGGGTCATTTTCAGATCATCAAAAGCTGAGGAGGTTCACTATCCACTGACCTTCGCTAAAGGGGCTGTAACGCCTGTCCCTGGGCGGGTGAGAAGCAGTGCAGGTTGTCAGCGTGACGTTATAGAGCTTCCTAAGAAAAGACAAAGCTAGGTCTGGAGTAAGGGGTAAGCATAAACAAAACTCACAGCAACAGTAATTTCCTGAAGAATTAACGCTTCTGAAAAGCAGACAGATGTACCGAGCATATCATCTGAGGGAGAAATAATTGGATCTGAAGTGGTCTCGTGGCCTTGAGTGTTGAAGACTTTGAAATAGCAGATTTTCACATTAAAGTTAATTTCTGGAGTAAGTGCAAGCAGAAGGGAAGTAGGATGCATAATTAACAAACTAGCAGAAGGGAAGGAAATGAAACATGAAAACTACTCAGTAATAAATCCAAAGAAAGGAACAGAGAGGGAGACGTAGAGGAGCCGGGACAGAGCACACAAGTGAAGAGGGTAGAAACAAACCCAAATATATCAGCAGCTACAGTTTCTAAGGGGGATGGGTACGCCGAGTTTAAAAGCCCTAGACTATGTTTTCAGATTAGACTGGAGTTTCCACACAACCATCTGTTTATGCACGCCATCCTTGATAGCCAGATGGGCTGGTGCACAGCTGGGAGGCAGAGGCAGGGGATTGCAAGTTCGAACCCAGTCTGGACAACTTAGTGACCAAGTAAGAGCTGTCTCAAAAGAAAAAAAATCAACACAGGTAGGGATGTAGCGCAGTGCAAAGGTCCTGGGATCAATCCTCGGTACCAGAAAATAAAATATTAACTCACCTGTTAACAAAGACATTGCGAATAAAAATTCAGAAAACACACCCAGAAAATACATAAACTACCATGTGTAATTAGTAACAGATTAACTAATGTTAAGGCCAGAACAAGAAGGCGAGATGGCCATATACAATTTACCAAGGACAACAGAGATTGGCAGAACTGCGGAAAGAAAGAAAGCTATCCACTGTCCTGGTGGGAGATCCTGCCACACCTCAGTCAGTGACGGACCGACCAGCCAGACCAGCCCTTGCCTGACGGGCTATAGCAGAGACGATGCAGGATAAGCTTCAAGTACCATGTCCTGACAAGTGGTACGGAAGCCCTTGAGGGACACACCCGAAGGCACTGGAGAGCAGAGCAAGGGGCTCTGGACCCAGCTGTAGGTGGCCACTGGGTGATTCGGCCAGACCTTGTCTCAAAATTAAAAAGAGCTGGTGATGCAGCTCGTGGGATGGTCCTCAGCTCAATTCCTAGTGCCAATCAATCCATCAATCATGAGTCATTAATCAATCAATGATCAAGTCTCTCGTGGTCAGCCATGTGCTCTGAAGTGGCCAGCACTGAGCTTGTACTGGTGAGTGCCTGCTGGCACGGAGGTAGCTGGGGAGGCGAGGGCAAGCGAGCCTTGTGGAGAGAGGAAGCAGGAAGCCCCAAGGTGCCCTTGCTTGGCATCCTAAGCCTCCCTCCACCACGATCTGAACCACAGTGGCACTTTCTTGCGTTAAAGGAAAGTGGCTGCGCAGGGTGGCCTCCTGAACACCAGCTGTGGCCCTGAAGCTCTCCATCAGAAGAAACTAGCATCAGTAGGCCTGGGCTCCTCCAGCCAGACTGCCCATTGTCCCCTCATGAGACAGGCAGGGACAATCACTCCCCTGGCAGAGGTCCCCCGCGTTACCTGGCAAGCAGATCAGATTCACCATCCTCCTGCCTCAGCCTCCCAAAGTGCTGAGCTTACAGGCCTGCACCGCCATGCCTGGCCCACTGCTGTCCTGTTCTATAAGCTCCTGCTCCATGGAATGTTCGAGAAGCATTCTGAACGAAGAGCGCTAGGGCTATGGCACAGTTCTGCAGCTAGCCTTCTGCGCCTGAGCTTTGTGGAACCTTCGCTGCATGAATTATGCATACCTTGGACATCCGATAAATGGCCAGTGGCAGTGCTTCCTTCCCCTCGGATGGCCCCAGAACAGGCCCGTTCTGCACGTCTTCCTCCTGCAAGCATGATTGCCATGGGCTGCTGCACAAAGCCAGGTTTGTGTGAACTGCACAGCATCTACCTAGAAAGCACTGGGGAAGAGGGGGACCCTCAGGAGGGAGGGTGGGTGAGTGAGGACAGCAAGGGAGACTTTATTTCTCCCCTTGTAGATTTTAGCAACATAGGAGTTTGGTATCACACAAATGTCACACATTTTACCGAAAGTAAACAGAAAGAATGTCAAAGACTTAAGATTTTTATTTAACTAAAGTCTTAGGTTTCCTTGGTCACCTCCTGACTTGAGTCATATGCTTGCTGATATTGCAATAAGCTTTTAGCAGGTAGGGCAAGCGAAGCACGCAAGCCCTAGGCCCAAAGTGTCAACACTGCTAAGGAGGACAGACGGTGTGCATGCTCACGGAGCAGAGTGGGGAGCCTCGGGGAGCCCGGAGGACCATGGCTGCCCAGGAGAGCGCCAGCCCGGAGCTGTTGGCACCTTGCCTGCACCATCTGGCCATCGCCACAATGAAGGGACACAGCCACAGCTGTTGGCAGCCTCACCTTGCCCTGCAGTGTTCAGGGCTGCGTTTCTCCCCCAGCTTTACCTTTTCACATTCCACTGGAAAGTAAAACACAAGCAGGAATGCACCCAGAATGCACGAGGGAGCTGGCGCCCTGGACGCAGTGGACCTGTTGGCGTGGCCCCGCCCACAAGCAGAACTTGGCAGCTGCCAGGGTACGCTGCGGATGGTGTCATCCCACATAGCCCGGCAGCTCCCAGACCCCTGCAGCTCAGCCTCTCCACCAAGGTGCCCTCACCTATCTCCTACTCTGACATTTGTCCAGATGTGTCTTGAGATGCGACTGCTTTGATCCTACCCATTTTTTTGAAAAAAAAAAAAGAATGAAAAATAATAAAAAAATAGAAATGATACAGAATTTCACTAAACAAAATGACAGAATTCAACAATGGTTCTTAGAGTATATATTGTCTTCAAATTACTTGTTCAGATAACCTGATATAAATGTGCAAACTTGGTCAAAAAAATTAAAAAGAAACAAAAAATTAAGCATTAACTTTTCATTAGACCACTAAAAATCAGCAGTACAATTAACCAAGCTATCTAGAGATCATACTTATTAGCGCAAAAAATCAGATGGATCCGTTTCTTAAAACATTTGATCATCTTCCAAATCTCTCAGCGGACCCCTCAATTTCCCTGGCTTCTTTGTCTTATGTCATGTAACGAGGCATTTAGCATTTTACACCAGCAGGGCTCCTTCCAGAGGGGAGTAGGTAGGTGGACGTGGTGCGCGCGCGTGCACACACACACACACACACACACACACACATGCACACACACACACACACACACACGGGAATACTTTTTTTTTTAAATGCATTTAGGACAGAGGATACAGGGTCTATAGGGTTTTACTACATAGATTGGACTCACAGCAATCCTCCTGTTTTCAGCTTCCCAAAGTGCTGGGATTACAGGCATGCACCTCCATGCCCAGTCTCAGTCACGGTCTCAGGGTGCCCCTGGGGCAGGGCCGACATGATATGCTGAGGATCAAACCCAGCCTCTGCATTCTGCCACAGCAGGCACTTTAGTCCACTGAGCTACCAGGCCAGCCCTGGGAAATATTTTTTGAGTTCATACTGATATTTTAAATCCAAACTCAGGGTTTTACTTGATCTCTTTTGTATTACTGTGGTGCCTACTGTCTTTCGTATCAAAGATCCATATTCCCCAAAGCACCAAGAATGATAGAATGGTCCATCTGCTTCGCCTTTTGCTGTACTCCTAAGAGGGAAAATAATGTCATTGTTAAGATTAAACTAGAAAGAAAGTGGCAGAAAATAAACGCAACCAATAATGCCTTATGACAGATGAAAAGTAGAAAAAGGAAACATTCTATACCAAAAAGACAGCACTGTGGGAACCTTCACACTAACCCTGACTTACAGTGGCTATGGTCAGCAAGACCCGCCCTGTCCCCACGAAGGGGCTGGGAGCTGCGGCCATGGACAGGCGTATCTGCAAGATGCATCACTGACTCTTGCCACCCTGGACCTGGCCTCAGCCCTGCAGGGACTTGAGCCGGCAGCCCTTACAATCCCCGCGCTCTAGGTCACTAGAGAGTCATACTCAAGACTGCTCCCAGGAGGTCTCACAAGGACGGAGTGGTCTAGTCTTTCTGCTGACAAGGGCGCACAGGGGCCTTCACATGTATCGGCTAGTTCTACTGGCTGTAATCTCCAGCACTTCCATCCCTTTCCTGAGTACATAAATGTCACTCCATTGTCTTCTGGCCCAAAGAAACACCTGAACAAACTACACAACAATGTAAACTTTTCCCTTTATCCAGCAGGCAGTCTTTTTTCTTCTTTGTCTTTAAAGTCAACTTCATTAAAACATCTTGGTGTTGCTTGGTCCCTCTGGATAGTCTCCAGTATGCAGTACATGCTCTTATTACATATTTTCAAATGCTTAATTTCAAGAAATGTTCCACATGGTATAATTTTTAGTTCGAGGCTTAGGTTATTTTCTCAGACTCTCTGAACCCCTGTGTTGGATCCAACTGTCTGCCATCAGCTGTCAGATTCTCTCAAATATTTCTTATCTTTTTCCATTTCTTTCACATTTAAAATGCCTCCATTTTCCACTTTCCACTCCCTCTAGGCATTATTAGCTGTGTTTATGTGCTGTTGCTTTTCTTCTGCTTTAATCTCCATGATGAAATTATTTTCCTTCTCATTTCTAACTCATATTGTCTGTCTTCCTGTTCTGAGTTTTTCTGCATTTAGAGATAACCTTTTGGACAACTTTTTCAATGTCTTCGAGCTCATTTCACAAAGGCCTGTTGCAGCTTTGATCTTTTTATCATCCACTTTCTTATTTATTTATGTATTTATGTATTTATTTATTTATTGAGATAGGGTCTTGTCATGTAGTCTAGACTGGCTTCAAACTCATAACTATCCTCCTGCCTAAGTCTCCAAAGTACTAAGATTATAGGAATGCACTGCCACACCGGCCAATGTCTTTATCTGAGTGTGTTTTCCTGGGGATGTTTTTATGTTTGTTATTCACGTAAGTTAGCAGAGAAACTTCATATTGATGACTTTTCTGTTGCTCACATTTGTGTAAATTCAGTTATCTTAAGTTTTTAGGGCTGTTTCTATACAGCATTGTCCTGTCCCAATTTTTACTGATATAACAAAGTGCCCGACAGCAGCTCATGTGTGAGGAAAAGAATTGTGGTACTGGCTCACAACTCGGAGCTCCCATCCCATGTAGCCAGCCTCTGCTCAGCCCTGGTGAGTGCCTCCAGCTACAGGACAATATGGCGGATGGCATCACGGTGGGAGTGTCTTCAAGGTGTGCGAGGAAGAGAGGATATGGCCAGACAAAGAGCAGGAGAGACTCAGGGACCAGGCTTGGTCTTTTTGGAACAGCCCACTTACCTAGGAACTAATCAAAGTCTCCCGAGAACTACAGTAACTGCTTCTGAAGGCAAGAACCCAACCACTGTCCCCCTCTCTCCAGGCCCCAACTCCAGCACTGTTATCACGGCAACACTACCAAAGTGAAAGCCTGGTAGCCCACAGCAGTGTTAAGTAGCCACACACACACACACACACACACACACACACACACACACACACACACACACAGCTGAGCCCTCATACGTCCTATAAGCCAACAATCATCCCTCAGCCTCTAACCTACCCAGTAGCCCAGGGAAGGGGATCCCAGTGACCCATCAGGCAGTCTGCTTACCTTTAGGCTCTGGCGCAGCGAGTCTGGAGTGAGGTCTGAGATGCTGCGCTCTTCGGCCTTCGAGGGAGCCCGGTGTGGGGCCCTGGGGCCCTCTCTTCTAAGCATCACCTTGGCGTCACCCTCAGTCATTTCCAAACACACATTACTCTTTTTGGAGCTGTTTATTAGTTTTAAAAATGAAAGAAACCACAATTCAGTACAGCCTCTGTGACAAGAAGTACGGCTTGATGGAGTAACACAGCACGCTTACCAGTCCTTGCTCTCAGCACTTGCCTAAATAATGAACTGGACTTAGGAAAACCTGTCCTGTGGGTAGAGGTCGGGGGCACACTTGACTTTTAAAATTTAATTTCATTTTTTTCTCTTGAGACATAATAGTAACCTGAACTTTTGGCCCCAAGCTTTTAGCTACTTCTGCTACATCACGGTGCCTTGGAAATACACATTTTCCTTTTTTGGTTGCCACCATCTTCCCAGTCTTCTTTCCCTTTTTCATCTAAAGTCACCATTGCTGCATTTGTGAAGGGTTTCTCTCCATTTCCTGCAACATGCTAGTCGGTGTTGGGGGTGCTGGTTAACAACTCTCAGCTTAATCTCGCCCAGAGAAGCAGAATCGTGCTATTCAGGCTTCCGTTTGGAAGGCAAGAAAACCAGTCTGTAATCTAATAAAAGCTTTCCACCCCTCCCCCATCTTTGCTCTGGGGCCCACAGTGCTGCTTCTGTTTACCTCCATAGAATAAAGTTTACTTAACACCCAGCATGCTTACAGATTTGACTTGTCTTTGCCATCTAGTCTTATACTAAATAAATTATGTTAATTGACCTTGAAATATGTTAGAAATAGAGAATAACAGTGTTGCAATATCGGACAGAAAAGGAACCATGACGGTTTTTTAAAATACTCAATTAAATACAATGCAAATTAAGCAGCAGTCGTGGGGTTCGTGAAAGAGCCTGAGCCCCTGGGCCACCCGCGAGCTCACTGCCCTGACACTGCAGCTAAGCAAAGTAGAACTGCTGGTGCTGAAGAGCACCAGTCCCTGTGCACACAGGATTGTGGCTGCCAGTGGAGCTGCTATCTTGCTGTTGGCCCCAACCCTTGGCCACAGCGATGGCCCAGGGGCACAGTGACACCTGGCTAGCCGCGGAGCTTCAACACCTGGTCACGGGTGATGCCAAGACTAGGAATGGATATGCCATGGGTCAAGCCATCTTTCCCAGAATTTTCTAACAGGAATCTAGGGAAGAGGCCCAGAGTCTTCCGTGACCGGGATGGGGACGGGAGGGCAGCAGGTCTCTGTCCTGTGGCAGAGGAGGACACTGAGCAGCCCATGAGGAGAGACGCCACAATGAGGATGGAGGGTTGGACCTGGAGCCCGAGATAAGCCATCCCGGGGACCAGGCAGGCTGTCTTCCTGTAGCAGGCCGGGGTCCACTGCCCTTCCATGGGCGGTAACTGGGGCAGGGTTCACATCACCAAATGGTCCCCTACACATATCCTCTTTCCTGGGGGCTCACATCAGCTGGGACTGGCTTGGTCCCTGGTTGCCTCCCACTTAGGCCGGACTGCTAGCTGGCACCCGAGAGCTGTGCTCAGAGCCGCCCTCCCGGGGGCCTAGGCCAGGGACGCATAGAAGCAGGAAGCTGCGCACAGATAGTGCACATCTTGCGATGATTGCGCATAGCAAGGTTGGCGGTAGGACGAGGCTGTAAGGGTTCAAGCTGGAGCCACAGAGCAAGCGAGGACCACGCAAGCAGGGGGCGGCCTGCCGTGCACAAATGTCCTCCCGCTCTGCCGTCAGAGCAACAGCAGGTGGGAGCACGGAGCAACGGAGATGTCTTCTCTCAGTGAGCAGGGCAGCACTCTCTCCGGAAGGCCCCAGGGTCAGACCCTTCCTGCCTTGTCAGGTGGCTCCAGGCTGCGCTGAGTTATGGGCCCAGCAGCACAGGGCCCTCTGCCCCGTCTCCACAGGCCCCTTCCTGTGTCTGTGTGGGTGTCTTCTACAAACACTCCAGGCCGTTCAGAGCAGGAGTGCTGCTCCACCACGGTCCTGTCTGCTCCCATGATACCCGCAGAGACCGTGCTGCCACGCACGGAGGTCACGCTCTCAGAGAGCGAGCTTAGAACTTGGGTGTATCTTGGGGAAGACACAGTCCAGCCTGGCACAGACGGCAACTCATTCTTAAACCTGCTTGTGACTACAGAAAAGTCTCAGCATAAATGTCACCCTGCTGAGACTCTGGAAGCAGCCGCTCTGCCTCGAACCACTCTCCGAACCGTGGGCACAGAGGAGATGGGCACCGTGGCACACCCTGTGATGAGGCTCCGAGGGGTTCTATCTCTGCCTCTTTTACCTCTGGGTCCCCAGGATCAGCTGAAACTGAGACAGCGCAACAGGTCCACAGACTCCGCCCATGTCCTGGTTTCTCTTAGGCTCACACCACAATCCAAAAGTGTCCCCTCTTCCCTCTCCGAGCGGACTGGGTAGCGCAGAAGCATGCCCAGGCACTTTAGCGTTCGTCCTGCAGGGAGGGTGGTGGGCACTCAGCTGCCGGGCACTTTCCTGTCCCCCACTTTTAGCCTGGCTCCTCGAGGCCTGAGGTGGACAGAGAGGTCCCGTGGGCCAGCCTGCCCCAGCAGGAAGTGTGAGTGAGCGCCGGGCAGGGCCCCTGACCTGGCAGAGGCCTTCAAGTCCTTCCTGGGATGAACACCTCAGTCACAGCCTCTGGTGGAGGACAGCGAAGTGCAGACCCAGCTGGCCAGCAGCCTCCCCGACACACAAGGTCCCTGCGCTGGGCCCCAGCTCCGAGCCCCGACTTTCCAAGCCATTCCCTGACTTCCTCCCTGGCCTGCACTCCCTCCCAGGAGGCCTCTCTTCCCAGCAGAGGTGGCCCAGGGCTGGGACCCCACCTGGCAGATCAGCTCCCACCCCTGCCAGCCTGCCCCCTCCTCACCTGTCCAACAGGACACAGGTACAGGTACGTCAGAGACTTGAGGCATCACACACTCCCAGCGGGCTTAAACTCAATTAACAGTAACTTCGCTGATCTCCCTGGAGCTCAGTTAGTTAATCAGGTCATGGCGGTTTTGAGTTTTTTAATACATAGGTTGAAATGAGGGCCAGGGAGATAGCTCAGCAGCACGAGCATCTTCCTTGCAAGCGCAAGGTCCTGAGTTTGATTCCTGGAACAAAAAAAAGTTGCCCAGAGGCTGTCTCATGTTCCCCTACTTTGAAAGTCCCACACCCAAAGTCCTTGTCCTTATACAGGTTCCTAAGTCAAGGGCAGAGGTTTCCCATGGCCCTGCCCCTTTGGATAGAAGTGCTTCAGGCCCCCTGGAGGACTTTAGCATAAGGATTCAGGAAAGATTCTTCCCAAGGAGCAAATGCTGTCCCTGTGTTTTGGCAGCTACCTCTGTCTTTGCCCTTCCCCCACTGCCCCTGCCCTTGTTACCCACCAAAGGAGGGAAAATGACAACATAGAAGGGAGGCAGGAGGGCTGGGAGGGGCGCACCAGCCCTGCTAGGCTCTTGCCAGTTGGGAAGCTCAGCACTGACCGCAGGAGAGAAGGGCCTGGAGGCCTCTGCCCCCCAGCTCCCCACAGCCTTCAGGGCCAGGCCAGCTGCAGCTGCTCTCAGAGCACAGCCGGGCTTTGTGGAACCAGCGAATGAGGGCATCAGAGCCCAGGGGGTGAGGGTGGAGTGCGAGGGTTCATGGGACCTGCACGGAGGCCTCGGTGGACAGCCGCCAGGTCTGCTTCCGCCCTCCGCCCAGTCCCCACCAGGCCAGCTGCAGCTCTCCGAAGGGAGTCCCCGAGAGCAAGGCAGGCCCTGTGCCCACCCCTGACCCTTGCACCCATGGAAAGCACAGACGCCCCACCCTGAAAATAAGGAAACTCAGCCTTAGAGCTGAGCAGGCTTCTGGCTGACCCAGAGCTGGTGTGACAGAGCGGGGATCCAGGCCAGGCCCCCGCTGGCCACAGGGCCTTCCTGCTGGTGGCCTGGGAGTCCCACTTGGATGTAGGTGTGGTTCATCATGCAGCACTGGGAAGGGCTGGCCCACTGTGACTCTGCCCGGGAAGGGCCAGTTGGTGTGGTCACAGGGGACGATGCATGCATTGTCTGCTCTGCTGACCCTGGGACACGGCACCTGACACCACGCTAGAAGGGGAGGCTTCACGTGGCTCACGGTTTCAGGACGCTGGGTCCACGGTCAGTGGCTCCAGGGCAGAAGCGTCATGATGTATGGGTGCGCTACAGCAAAGACACTTAGTTCATGGCAGCCAGGAAGCAGAGCAAGGAACAGGGCCAGGGAGGAGGGACCAGGCACAGACCCTGAGGCCCCAAGGCCACGTCCCCATGGCCCCTAGACGTACCTCCAAGTGTGCTCCTCCAACCCCCAGATGGGTCCCAAAGCCAATCTCGGTGACACATCTCCACCCAGTCAACCCTGGGTCTGCTGGAATTTAGCCGGTAAAGTTGGGGTTCCTATGAGCACCCTACAAGGCACTGGGTGGCTACACACCAGGAATCATCCACCCAAGGTGTCTGTCTTGCTCAGGATGAGAAACTTCCCTGTGGGGTCATGCCAGGACAAAGCCTTACGTACGGGTCCCATAAATTAGCCGGGAAGTGGGGGGGTGGCTTGGGCTATTCTAGCTAATTATGTTCCGCTCATATGCCTCGTGCTTACTGAAGGCCCAAGGAGGCTGCATCTGCTGCCGAGGATTTAACAATAAACCAGACAGACAGGTTCCCATCCACTCGGAGCTGCTGTTCCAGGAGAGGTTGAAGTAGGAGGCAGAAACAAAATGCTCGAACAGATAGAATATGCCAAGCACTGCTGCAGGTCATCCTGGGAACTGCATTGGCGCAAAGCAACAGAGGGTGTGACGGGCTCGATTTTGATCTGGTGGTCAAAGTGGCCCCGCAGAGATGACACTTACGCTGAGATCTGAACCACAGGAAATGGCCAGCCTCAGACAGATGGGGAGAAAGAGATTTCTGAAGAGAACGGAGGGCTGCTGTAATGACTTCGAGGCAGGAGCGGAGGGATGTGTCTGAGAAGCACACGAAAGGGCCCAGGTAGGAAAGAAGGCGTGGGGCAGGCCGCTGGAGACAAGCGCAGGCCTTCTGGGAGTCAGGCCAGGCGCAGTGCTGAGTTCAAGGGAACTGGCAGAGAGTGGTGGAGGCTGACTTGTGTTTTTAGGAAACTCCCAGCCTGTGGGAAGGATGGATGGTAGAAGGCCCTTTTAGGCTAACGTATGTTGTCCTTGGAAGAGACACGTGGGGGCCCGAGCCAGGGCCACCACAGAGCCACGATGCCTGACACCCACAGTGTGCATGAGCAGAGGACTGACTTGACTTATGGTGTCAACGGATTCCGTCCCGAGGGTCCCAGCTGCACAGCAGGAGAGTCCTAAGGAGAGGGCACCACGGAATCCATGGCGGCTGAGAAGCAGAGACTGCATGGCAACGGAGAGGAGGGGGCAAGGGACCTCCATGCCCACCCTAAAGTGTGCGCCACTGATCCTCAGGGACTCCGAAGCCCACCAAGCTGCACTCCGGCCTAAGGACCACTGTCTTCCGAGGTGAGTGATGTGGGCATGTGGGAGGATCCCAGCCTGGAAAGAACCGGCCTCGTTGCGGACGTGGAGACTGGACAGAAACACCTCTACACCAAGGCAAAGTGGTACGGGATGCTGGCAGCACCCAGGGCAACCCTACATGCAAGGAGCCCGCAGGCTGCCTCAGGGCTCGATGAGAGGCCTCGAGGAGGCCGATGTCTGCACCAGATTCTCCCCACCCGGCCTCTGCAGGAATCCACGCCCGGCCCCTTGGCCCTGAGCTTCTCGCCTGCACAGCTGAGGCCATAAAGCCCTGTTGTCTCCTCCACTTGCTCTGATACTTGGTTGCTGGTCAGGGCTGTCAACCAGGCAGCTGGGCGTGTGTGGTCAAGGTGGGAAAGAAAGAAGGGTAGAGGCGGGTACAGGTCATGTCCCCAGTACAGGATTTGCTGAGAGACAGAGCACCCAGGACAGCTCCGGGATCAGGCCAGAGTGGAGGAGGAGGGATGTGGCCTGCTGACGTGAGCCAGGCGCGTTCTGAGGCAGCCTGGTCTTCTGCCAGAGCCGCTGGATTTCACCCGCAGAATGGAGAGCCTAGAAGCTTGGGTGGAAGACAGGCCCGAGGGACTTGTCACATTTGTTTGAATGGATTCTCCTCCCTGTTTAGTTATTTTCGCCATTCAGCGGGCACCCATGGGGCGGCAGGGCCCACTCTGAAGCTGAAACAGGCTGATTGCCGTGGGAGGGCGGTCCTCCTCGCAGGGGAGGAGGAGGAGTGCAGTGTCTTGCAGGTCTTGGACACCTGCGGCTTCTCCTGGGGCCCTGGAAACTCTGTCTGTGGAGGAGGAGCACCCCAGGCCCTGGGGCAGGATCTGGTGGCGGCAGGCTGGGACCCCTGGGACAGCAGAGGAGGAGGTTGGCTTTCTTGGCTTCACCCAGACAATCTCCCAAGGTTCTAGTCCACAGTTCTCCATCTTGAATCGGACAGGGAGGCTGCCTTGTCCCTGCAGGTGGATGACGGTAACAGTGACAGCATTAGTGCCGGGCTCTGCTGGGTCCTTGCTACAGCAGGTGGCTCTGCTCAGACCACTGCCCACTCCCGGCCTTGCTTCCACGCAGCCTTGACTGTAGTCTGAGAGAGCCCCAACCGGTGAGTGCAGGCTTGGCCTTCGGGTGCTGAGGTTCTGTCTTCCGTAAGAGACAGGTTTGTTGAAGTTGGCCAGGGCTCCGCACTGTGAGGACCGAGGGAGGGGAGACCGGCTCACTGAGCCTGCTGCGTAGACCAGGCTGTCCAGGGCATCCAGCGCAAGTGAAGGCCGCTGAGCAGCTCCCTTACGGGTTAGGCTCAAAAATACATTTAAAGCATTCTTGGTTCCTGGCCGATCCAGCATTCTCTGGTGCAATCACCAAGTCTTTTGTGGATCTCAGGTAAAAATTCTTATGGTGTTTGATAAACATATATGAGCCGGGTACTATTCTAAGTGGCAAACAAATGTTAACTCAGGGTGCCCGTACTACACCTCTTAAGTGGCACCAGCCCATGCATATTTCGTTGGTGAGGAAATGGGGAAAGAGCGCTATCGGAATCCAGCCGCTCACGCAACTCCACCCTGCCACTTCCATAGTGCAAAAGCAGAAAGGGGGAGGCGGGGAGGGGGAGGGCCAGGGAAGAAGGGCCGCCCAGGAGGCCCATCGCCCTAAGCACGCACACTGCAGGAACTATTCTCCAGGGCTCTCGGTGGCTCTGCCCAGCCCTTCTCCTTGCGTTTCTCTCTGCCCTCCCACTCCGACTCTTCACCCCCACCCCCTAAACACAACAGGCTTCACTGTCACCAAGTCCTCTTTGGCTAAGAAAAATACTCCGCAACCTATTAATAAGCGCGCCTCTATTTCTGGATTAAGTGATGACTCACAGTGCTCAGAGCGAGCAGGGCCCCTGGATCGTTGGCAGGGCGTCCTCCTGAGGTGCTAAAGTGGCGAGATCGCGCCTGATAGAAGCAGAGAGCTGCGGATGGGCTGTAACCAGGGATGCGCGGGGTGCATGAGAAGCCAGGCTCCTTTCTAATTCTCGGGCCTCTGGCCAGGGTCAAGAATAGGTCGGGGGTGTTCCTTCAGGGAGAGACGGCCGTCAGCTGACGCTGCTGACTTCGAGTCTGATAAACGGATGAGCACGTGTCCTCTAAATTTGAAACGTTTCTCCCGCATCCCCAGCACCCAGGCGTCAGGTGTCTCACCCTCTGCCGCAGCAGCGCTGGGCATTTTCCGTCCATCTCTCCCTGGTGATCCCTGTCACTGCTCTGCTCACTCTGGCTGGGCCTCACTATTTAGTAAGTTGCACTTTTATTAAAGCCCCTGTTTCCTACATCCCTGGCTTTCTGCTGTACTTCCTGTAAGGTACCAAGCCCTGGCCTAGACCTACAACCTGCAGTTTAGTCCTCGTCTCTTGATTCTTAACCCTCCAACGCTGCGGACTCGGGATGTGGTGAGGTCCTGGTCTCTGCTCTCTGCTGGACCTGCGTGCTCTTCTCGCTTGCTTTGCTGGCTCTTGGTTAGCTGCTGGGCTGGCAGAGCAATGCCCACCGCACCACCCCAGCAATGCCCACCGCACCACCCCAGCAATGCCCACCGCACCACCATGAACATACTTTAATCTCAGCCACAGGTGAGTATACTGCCTCCTTTGCTAAAAAGGACTCTGCAGATTGAATGAAGGAGCTCAAAGGGGACATCTCCCTGGGGCGTTTAGGGACCCACGCAGTCGCATCAAGAGGCGCCCTATCGCTGGCTGTGAAGCTCGAGAAAGAGACTGGGGGCTGACGGATGTGGGTGGCCTTGGGAGGCCAGAAGAAGCAGGGACTTTAGTGGATCGTGTGGCAAGATCCGGACCCTGGAGCCTCCTGGAGGGAAGCAGCCTGTCGTGCTCCCGGGCTGTAGCCCAGTGAGGCCGTTGTGAAGTTCTCACAGCTAGAAGAACACACAGCAGGAACGGATGGGAGGACACAACGGCGGGTAGGCAGGGCTGGTGCACAGAGGAACAGGGACAGGACGGGAGTCGGCTACTGGCCCAGTCCTCCAGGAGGACACACGAAGTCCTATCCCCAGGCAGCTGGTACTGTGGCCCTATTTGGACACAGCGCCTCTGCAGATGCATCAAGGCGAGGCCACAGCTGGCTAGGGTGGTGACTGCTCTCTGTCCCCATGGCCACCGCTGCTGCTGTGAGATCCCCGCCCACTCTGTAGGCCCCTGGATCTCGTCTTAGTCACTTGCTCATTGCTGAGACAAAATGCCAGCACCCGGTGTGACAGGAGGAGAGGTTTGTTTAGCTCTGTTTGTAGAGGTTTCAGCCCGTATTCAGAGGGCTCCTAGGCAGGGTGGCGCGGCAGAGGCGAAATAGTCCATGTCGGGCAGAAGGCAGCGAAGCGGCAGCAGGGGACGCCTCGGCTTTTTCTGTCCCTTGTATCTTATCCGGGTCACTCACACCCCTAGCCCTAGGGCCCCCGACCCTAGCACTGCAACATGAAATCAGTTCCAGTGTCACATGCTCTAGATCCAGCCATCTCTGAAAAAGCCCCTGCTAGACCCTCGTGGGTTTCGGGAAGACATCTAGACACAAGCCCCAACCCAGTCAGTCTGGCCAGCCAACAGGCACCACGCCACTGGACTAGG
>PVJA010003160.1:85391-98354 GCA_004027025.1 Myocastor coypus
CACTCTGCGCCTCCCACTCTGCGCCTCCCACTCTGCGCCTCCCACTCTGCGCCTCCCACTCTGCGCCTCCCACTCTGCGCCTCCCACTCTGCGCCTCCCACTCTGCGCCTCCCACTCTGCGCCTCCCACTCTGCGCCTCCCACTCTGCGCCTCCCACTCTGCGCGGTCCTGCTTCATCCTGCGTTGGTGTCATGTCAGGCTCTCATGAGCCTCACCCTGAGAGGGGGGCAAAGACAGGTTGCCAAGACTGTCACTGGTGAGTGTCCTTGGCTCTGGGGACTTTGGGCAGGAGCTGGAACCCTCAGCCCCTCCGTTAGAGCCCAGAGTGGACCAGCAATCTTCCCCCCTGGGTTCCCGTGGCATAGACGACCTGTCTCTATCTAGTGCTTCTCAACCAGGCATCTTTCAGACCTTTTAGAATCCCCTAGGTAGCCAAAGGCCACCCCAAAGCAGCCTTGGAGCCCTCGGAAGGCAAGCGTGAGGTCCAGAGCTCCTGGGCCTCTGCTTTTGTCTCAAATGAACCTACGGTGAGCTGTCAGCCCTGGTATGTTCTCTTCTGCTCATGGGCACTTTTGTGGCAGCCAACTGACCCCTGTCACCACGGGCCAGCTGGCTCCCCAGTTAGAGCCTATGCTCATGAAGTAGCCATCAGCCGCTCCACAGCTCAGGTGCCCAGGGCCATGCAGGCTGGAAGGGACTCCAGAGCACCAGACTCCACAGGCGCCCGCTCTGCCAGCCTCCGCCCATCTGGCACCCTGCAGGGCAGGGAGAGTGAGGTGCCAGTGTCGGTGAGTCATGCTGCACACCTGGGCATTACTGGCAACCTGCCACTGCCACCCAAATGCCACCTGCAAACCCCTGACTCTGCTTACTGGCATCTGCGGGTGGCACACCCCGAGGTCCCCAGCAAGGCTGATAGATGTGTGGTCAACATGGCTGGTGTCCAGCACCGTGACCAAGCGGCTGAGTTTGAACAGCATTAGCCCCCACACAGATGAGCATTGCAGGCTCTCTGGAGCAGAAGATCCTGAGGCAGCCAAAAGGCGGGATGGGGACGCCCCCTCAGTCTGCACTGAGTGCTAAGCCTGCCCTTCTGTCTCCCAGCACAAAGCACCAAGTCCAGCAGGCAGAGTGCTGGGTACACAGATCTGTAGCCGGAGGGCCAAGGAGACAGTGGGGTCAGAGGACGGGCGAGGGACAGAGGAGAGGAAGGACACCCAGTGGATCCTCTTGCGTACTCTGAAGCAAACCCTCAGCGCGTGGATTTACTTCCTCAATCTCCAGTGAGTTCCAAACCCACTGTCCACGTGGCCTCGAGAATGCAGAAGTGTCCAGGTCTCAGTGAAGTCGAGGTTCAACTCTGGGGTGTGCTCGGCCTGGCCTTAACGTGGCTGAGGAGGAGTCCACAGAGGTCAGGGGAGGCCACTAAGGAAGCAGGTTCTGAGTCAGCACCTGAGGAAGACAGTGACCATCCAGACTCACAGCTCCAAAGGCTGGGGGAGGACCCCAGGGAGCTGGGTCCCCGCCACTTTGAAGAGTCTCATGGAAGAGTCCTGTGTTCTCAGATGATGTCCCTGACAAAGGAGATGGGGACAAAGGAGATGAAAAACGCAACTGTTGCCAGGCGTGGTGATGTACCTCTGGAACCCCACCTCTCAGGAGGCTGAGGCAGGAGGACCCCCATGAGCTGAGGGCCAGGCTGGGCTGTATAATGATCATAAGGACAGCCTGGATTGCATAGCAAGACCCTGCCTCAAAAGGAAGGAAGGAAGGAAGGAAGAAGGAAAGGAAAAAAGAAAGAAAGAAAGAAAGAAAGAAAGAAAGAAAGAAAGAAAGAAAGAGAAAGAAAGAAAGAAAGAAAGAAAGAAAGAAAGAAAGAAAGAAAGAAAGAGAAAGATCATTGTGGCTGTGGTCCTACCACATGCTGGGCTGCTGAGGACCTAATGAGATGGGTTGTGAGCAGGCTGGTCATTCCTGGTCCCCGACTGCGGAGCCTCATGGAGCCAGAATTCCTTCCCCCTTAGTCCATGAACAGCTCTGAGAAGAGAAGCCGTGTCTCAGCTTTGAAGCTGTGTAGAAGACGCCCAGCTCCCCGAGTCCACCCTGACTGTCCTGGACAGGACAGGCACCCCCCTGCCCTGAGCCCCTGAGAGTGCACAACCCCTCCAGCCCTGCTGTGGAAATTCAACCCAACCCGGGCCAGTGTGTGATGACCACCAGTCCACGCTCGAGGCTGCCCTCTGAGCCAGGGTCCAACCCCACCTCAGCATCTTCCACTTATTCTTTGGGGCTCCAGGGGTCCCACAAGCCCCCGAGGGGTCTCTCACAGGTACCTGTTCCTCTCCCCCATTACTGCCAGTGCAGTGAGTTGCCAATCCTGGGGGCCTCACAAGGTCCTGGCGCGAGCAGGGAAGGGGTCAGGGCACCCTTGGCACCATCGATCCTGTCTCCACACCCAGGACCTTTAATGGCTAACACTGGTCCAAGCAGAAGTGCTTGCCTCTGTAGCAGGCAAGGACTTTCGCAGGGTGAGGCCTGGACAGGCAGCCTCTGAATGTGAGGGGACAGCAGAGGCAGCTAGGCATGCGAGGGGCCTTTCTGCTCCCCAGCAGTGCCTGAAGGGAGGGGGAAGCCCTGAGGTCCAAGGGGGCACAGGAAGTACTATTTTATCAAAGGAAGAATTCCTGGTTCCTTTTGCTGAAAAGAAACCCTCCAAAGGTCTGAACTTCTGACTCATAAAACCTGGATCTGCCTTGATTTTCACAAACACCTTTGGCAGCTTTTCGCATTTTGCCCCAGGCGCTCACCTAATTTTACTTTGCCCCACCCCCACCCCTGTGATAGCCCCGCCCAGAAGAGAGGGAGAAACCCTTCCCTGGTTCTGCAGTGCGGTGGTACAGACAGGAAGTAGGGCAGCCTCACAGGAAGCGGTAGAGGGAGGCGGCAGTCAGGCCCCCCCTCCTCACCTCCAGCAGCCTCGGGACACACAGCAGCCACACCAGGGAGGACGAAGGTGTGGATCAAGCGGCCTGGAGACTGCGGGGTGCTCTCTGCCCAGTGCCAGCTCCGGGCTATGACCCCAGGTCCCTTCATCCACCTGGGGTGTTGAAAAGGGACTTAACCACTAACGCCCTGCAGGAGCGCCCCCCCCGCCCCCCCTAGCCTCGGAGCTTTTCAATGCAACCGCTTTCTTCCAGCTTTAAAGCCAGGCAGGGCAGGAGGCCGAGCCTCAGGGACGTCCGCTTTTCCCAGGCAGGGGAACAATATCAGACTTGTGTTCCAGTCCCAGGGCACCCAGGCCCCTCAAGGGATGGCTTGGACTCCCGCACAGCCCCTCCTACACTCGGTTTTCTCCCCTTCAAAAAAGAAGAATCACCTCTTTTAGAAGCTCAAGGAAATAAAGCCTCTGGGAAAGTGGCGAAAGCCATACAGTGTACAGAAACATGAAGCTTTTTTCTTTTTTATCACTAATGTCTTTGTGTTTTGATGTGCAATGCAAGCCAGAATTATGGGAGAGCTGCGAACCAAGTTTTCTGAATAAATCTCCTCTAGGGTGGCCATAACTCTGGGGAAGTCGGTCCTGATCCAGGCGCTAGTTCATCTCCACGGTGCCCATCGGTCTCCCGTCAAACCTTCTGCGTGTATCTGGCGGCGGCCTCACACTGCCCGGCTTTCTCGTCTTTCTTTCTGTAATCCACTCCCGACTGCTGAATTCATTTCTTTGCAGAACAAAGGCTGGGTGGGCACGTGTCACCCGATGGGCCACCTGCGGGCTCTGCTCTTGGCTGGAGTGGCTCAGAGCCAGAGGCGGAAGTCAGCAGCGAGAGCTTGGTACCGTGCAGGGGCTGAGGACCGGGTGTGACCCCCAGGGTCTTGTGTGCTAATTTCATATGGTGAAGGTATTTGGAGACAGGGCCCTTGGGAAAGGTCTTCTGCTAGGTGAGGTTGTCTGGGCAGGACCCGCGTGCTGGGTCTGGGGCCTTTGCCAGTGCAAGAGACCCGAGCTGGCTGGCATCCTTGCCTCTTTCCTCATGTGATGTCGCTGTCACAGCACCGGACGAGAGTCCGGGCACGCCCTTTTCCCACCTTTCCGTAGGATTCAATTAAGCCATAGAAAAGGGGCAGAGCCAGCAGCAAAACGACTGCAGAGGTGGCGCGGGACCAGCTGCGCCACACTGTCTCCGAATGCTTCCTGTTTGCATGTAGCTCTGAGATGACCAGGACTGAACGACTCACAGTCCTCACGTGAAACAGATAGATTGCTGATGAGAAAAAATGGACTCTGAGATCAGTGCAGCCATCACTCCCCGAAACAGCGAGCTGCCTTTCACTCATCCTAGGGGTATGATAGCGGAAACAAAGGCAGCAAGCAGTCACTGCTAAGCTAGATTTTTTTTGTATTTTTGAGACAGGGTCTCGCTGTACAGTTCAGGCTGGCCTTGAGCTCAGTTTTGTAGCCCAGGCTGGTCTCGAACTCTCACTGATCTTCCCGCCTCAGCCTCCCCAGTGCTGGGATTGCAGGTGTGCACCACCACCCCCAGCTCTAAGCTAGATTTTAGAAGATGATTGGCCATCAAAGACCTTTAAACAGTTGCAACTGAAGGCTTCGTTTTTGATAATTTGTGCATGGAAATTTTCACCTCGTAAGATTAACATGTGTGTTAGGCCACTTGCCAAGTCCTTTAGGTGAGGTCCGGGTTGGGCGCAGAAGCACCCGACCCAGGCACATCATTCACATTGCAGGTTCTTCTCTGCCTGAAGCAGCAGATGGCAGTCCCCCCTGCTCACTGTCCAGCTTGATCCTTTAGGAAGGGACACAATTCTAAAAGCTCATAATGAAATACTTGGTGGATACCACGCCATGAGAGCCCCAGGACGGGAGGGCTGCAGGAAGTGTCCAGTCAGGGAGGATGTCTCTGCCCGGCCTGCCCATGCCAAGAACTTGACCTTCAACTCTCCTTGCCAGTCAGAGCTCCTGGTTCAGAGCCCTAACCTCATGGCCTCAAATCTCACCTCTGCTACTGTTAGGTCCAAAGCTATGCAATCAGCCGGGCCAGGCATCCTGATGTGAGTATTTACTGGGGCATCAAGCAGGCTGGCTGGCTGGCTGGCCGGCGGACCCCGGCAGCAGTGAACAAAGTGGTGGGGGGCAGGAGACTCTGTAGGTTCTATTAGTGAGGGTATTGAAGAAGAATTCCCCACTGTGGTGAGAAATGGGGTGGAGGGTGGGTGAGAGGAGACTGAGTATGATGACGTGTTGTGAGAGTCCCAAAGAGGACGCAGAGCCAAAGCCCTGCTTGGAAAGGAGGCTAAGTAGAGGGAGGGAGCGGCTCAGCGTGGCGACACCACCTCGTCGAGTAGGGCCAGAGGCTCAGATGGGCCATCTAGGGATAGTCGCCTCGAGATAGTCGTCTCAGGGGGAAGTCAGGATGCAACAGAAAACACTGACCTTTCGTGGTAACTTTTTTCTTTTTTCTTTTTAAAATTTTTGGTACTGGGAGTCAAACTCAGGACCTTGTGCTTGCCAGGCAGGCTCTTGTGCTGCTGAGCTGTATCCCCTGTTCCTTTGTGATCATTTTATCTTTGGGCAAGAGCCAGATCCCAGCTGAATAAGGCAGATGAGGGTGTGATATATTGGACAGAAACTACCATAAACGTTTGATTAACATCTCTGATCATAAACTACAGTAAATGCTTAAATCTAAAATTTTGTTACAGTAAAAGACACCTTGCCGTAAATCTTCCCCATTCACTTCAGACACACTTATGCTATGGCTCTAGGCAATTTGCTGTTTACTGTCATAGCATTTTAAAAGTTTAAACACTCCTCCTGTCTTTCAGTCATCCACTGTATACTCCCGGAGCTTGGGGATCTTCAGTCTCTGCACGGACTGGCACCTCGGAGCCTGCGGAAACCCATCTGCCTTTGGGAGCGTTCAGCAGAAGGCAAGCTGTCACTACTTGGAGACTCAAAAGGAGACCCAAGGAGTTTCTGCCTTCCTGCTTGTCGCCTAGGACTGGTGGACAGAAGTACATGTGCACATGCGTGTGTGCGCGCGCGTGTGTGTGTGTGTGTGTGTGTGTGTGTGTACTCGAGGAGATAAAGGAGGAGAATTTCCCAGTCAGAGGCCGAGTCCCCTGGCACCTGGTGTCCCAGCTGCTCCCCGGGTGCACAGAAGTACATGTGCGTATGCGTCTGTGTGCGCGTGTGTGTGCTCGCATGTATGTGTGCACACGAGGAGATAAAGGAGGAGAATTTCCCAGTCAGAGGCCGAGTCCCCTGGCACCTGGTGTCCCAGCTGCTCCCCGGGTGCCTCCTTATTAAACCCTCTGCTCTTCCCGTAGCGACAGCAGTCTGAGGTCTTGCTTGAGGGAGTCAGCTTAGCTAGGTAGTGAGTTGGCCTTGCTGCTGGCCAGGTAAGGCACTCACCCCGCGGACCTGCATACAGCCAAGGGCTGGGTGGATGCTGGAGTCCGTCCCCGAGTCCTGTGTGCGTAGCTCAGAGCTGAGCAGCTGTAGTGTCCAAGCCAGGGCATAAGGCTGTCTTCCTCAGCCATAGGCTTTCCTTCTGCATGCTTCCGGAAGCATGGGCTCTGATTAAAGACCTAACTGGAGTCTGCACCGAGTCACCACTGGGGCAGAATGGCTATATCTGCAGGCAGGCTATTTTGCTGTCACCTCTACTAATAATACCTACCTAACGTGACCTCAGGCCCTCCGTGTTCTCTGTCAGACAAAGGGAGATTTGCCCGCACCAGAACACGGGCGCACTGCATCCGTGGCGGCACCGTTCTGGGCCTGAGAAGCACCTGTCCCAGTGTCCCCAGAGCTCCCGGAGCGTCTGTGCTCACCTCACTACAGCCCCCTTTGTCTCCCAGGCCACCCCTGACAGGAGGGGCCACCATTGCCGGTCCTGTTTTGCACGCTGCAATTTTCAGCCCTGTCGTAAATTCTGCCGCTAATCTCAGGCTCTGAGAAGTTCTTTGCCTGCGTTTAATAAGCAAGCTGTGATGGACTGAGGGAGGGGAGACAAACAGCCGCTGGGGCAAATCTGGGGTCCCTCTCCAGGCAGCATCGAAGTCCTCTACCGTATGAGCCAGAATTTTATTTTTCCCTAGCACTCTCCACCCATTAAAAGTATTAAATAAATTCATGTATGCAAAAATATTCCCGAGCTTGTAGTGTAGAGTACCCTGGGGAACCTGCATTTTTGAAACTAGAGTTTAAGGGTTAATTGAAAACAGTAGTTTTCAGCATAAATTGGTTCTTTTTGTATTGTTTTAATTTTTATTTTCTTACATAGATATTTGCAATACATCCTAATTACATTTGTGTTAGGGAGTGGGTACACGTAGGTGTCGCACCTCGGTCATTTTATCATTTTTATGGTCAACATTCCATACATGGGTTTCTGTCGATAAGGCAGATGTGAATAAAGACTGAGAAGAATGTGGGCTTGAGCATTCTACGTGAGAAGACACCTCAGAGCTGCAAACGTGGTGGCGTGAATCGTCCCAAGCGTCCGTCCCCAGAGGCTCAGCTTTTCCCAAACCTTGTGGGCCAAGTGTCTGAGGAGATTGCACGTTTGAAGGTAAATGCATAAGCGCAGCAGCCGTGGCCTTCCGAGGCAGCGCTGCTCCCGCAGAGTCCAGGATCATGGTCCCTACCTCCACTGGAACAGAGGTGCCAGCCGCAGCGGGCACCTTAGGCCGGGAGCAGCTGCAGTGAGCTAGCAGGGACATTCTTTGCCTCACTCCCTTTGCTCTGCTGCCGCTCCTCTGAGGCAGCACTCCCTGATTCTGGGCAGGGGGGCTCTGAGAATGGGGTCTCACAGGAGATATGTGGCTCCAGCAGGTGGGGGTCCTGCGGTGGGTATTCTGGGTGATGCATGGATTTCCCTTGGGGACAGGTTCTCTTGGGGACAGAGCACTGGCGAGGAGATGCCTGGTTGGAGGTCGCAGCTCTTCTTGGAGACATCCGGGGCTTGGGTGATGCTGAAGGACAAATCTCAGCCCCTTGCTTTGGCTTAGAGAAATTCTCAACAGCATCCCTGCCCCAGAGCTCCCAGGAGAGTCAGTGAAGGGTCTGGTGCAGCGATACTACAGTTCACCTCTTCCCTGGCCACCCCGGCTCCCAGCACCCCAAAGCATCCCCAAATATGTGTGCTTCATGCAACTTTCTATTTCTGGCTCCCTAGGACTTGGTCTGTTCTCTTTCACTCAGTGGAGAAGACTCTTCCTGGGTGATCAGTTAAGCCTGGTAAGCACTTGCCCAGGATCTACGACAGCCAAGACCCTGGAGCTGGTGGCCCTGGGGAGAGGTCCGGCTCTGTTCACGTTGAGTGAGGACCCTCCGCTTGCTCAGTACCCCCTTCTGACCCACAGCCCAGATCTGTGTTGGCACCTAGCACCCAGTGCGTTCTCCTCACCGCTGCCCTTTACCAACTGAGCAAAGAGCCTCCGCATACCCTGGCCATTCCCAACAAAGGTTTGCTCCCCCTCTGCCCTGGACATGGACAGCTTCTTGCCCAGAAGGGGCAAGGACTCTGCCCATACTCGTCAGGCACCAGAAACAGGGCAGGATGATCAGGACTCCGAGTACCATAGGACAAGGTGTTATGGTGTGTCTAGCTGTCTTCCCAGAGCTTCGTGCAATCATGGACGGGGACTTCTAGAGTTTGAGACTTGAATGATGACCCACTGGGATTACGTGTTTTACTACTGTTGGGATTATGGTCTGAGTACTGCTGAGACTAGAGGTGTGGCCTGAAGCAGATAGGCTAAGGCAGAGAGCCTGATGTAATTTAAAGAGAGACACAGAGAGACGGACTCAAGCTGCTGCTCTCTGCTCCCCTGCTTGGTCGGTTGCCTCTGTCGCCATTGCTGCTGTTCCACTGCCATGAGCTGCTGCTCTCTGCCATGTGCCACTCAGCTTGGAGCCGGCCGAGTATGGACTGAAACCTCCAGTAACTGTGAACTAAATAAACCTTTCCTTCCTTGATTTTGGGTGTCGGGTATTTGTCCCAGCAATGAGAGAAAAGTAACTAAGGCACAAGGACTGCAGGTCCAGTCTGCTGGAGCAGATCACCCGATGCGGGGCGTCCCCTCCTCCACCATCTGTAGCTCGGGCTCCCAGGCTGAGCCTCTCGGGCTCCCAGAGCACCACTGCTCCAGGGACACAGGTGTCGCAGCGGAGAAGACCAGATGCCAGGCCTCAAGTCGCTGCCCTTGCAGATGGCTGGAATGGATGTCTGTCTCACCTCTGGGCTTAGCTGCCCACATCTGAGAACCCGGCCCCAGGCCCGCCCTCCAGGGCGCTGTCTTCCGGTCCACCCTGCGTCTCATTCGTGCTCGCAGGTTTCACGTGTTGCTCCTGCTGCTCTCATAGGGCCCCTGGTTTGCCGCAGCCAAGAAAAAAGACGTAAAAGTGAACGGAGAAGTTCTGCAGATGGACAACAGTTGACGTGCGGGGAACCTTGTTGCGGGACCGGAACAAGGCATGCGGCAGAGGCCCGGGGACACAGGGAGGCTGGGAGGCAAAGGACCGCCTAGGGGCGTGTGTTAGCTTTCTGTCACCATAACAGAATACCCCCGACCATCAGCTTAGGAGGAGGAAAGGCTTTTGCTGGCTCCTAGCTCGCAGGGTCCAGCTGGCCCTTTTCCTGCAACATAAAATCGAGAGAGAGCACATTACAGCGAGAGCCTGTGGCAAGCTAAGAGACCTCAACTCTCAAGCACAGGAGCCAAGGGAAGGAGGAAAGAGGGCCCCAGGCCCCAGAACACCTCCCGTGCTCCAGGGCCTCCCGCTGGTCACCACCAGCCAAAACCCCATTGCGTCCCAATAGCAGGGAAACTGGACATCTCTTCATAAGTTTGTCAGTTCATAGCATTTTGACAAATTATATTGGTTAGCCCACTTTGCATACACATAGCGTAGCTGGTTATTTCGCTAACAGGCTTGCCTGCTGGGTGCTCCCAAGTAGCTCCTCGCCTTTTCTCCATTGCACCCATTGCCAGCGTCCCTTGCCATGCACAGCCTTGCGCTGTTACTGTTTCATTTTGATTTAGTGTGTATTGGCTGGCAGTGCCAGCGCTGACGCCAGGCCCAGAGCTGTTCTTCTCAGCCCCCGTTTCCCACTAGGTTCTGTTTTGCTTCCTTCCAGGGCCTTGAGAGGGTTGTTTGTTTTGTGTGGCTGTTATGGGGAACGCTCTTCAGTCCCACAGCCGTGACCATTTCTTCTGGTGCACGGAAGAGGCTCGAGCAATCGCCTAGGCCAGGCTCCCGGCAGTCCTGGTCCTCGCTGGCCCATGGCGGAAGAGACTCAGAGCAGCTAGATTCCCCAAAGAAGCAGCCCCGTGTGGGAGCTGCTTTGGGTGCACACTGCCCTGCTCCTCACGATGGCCCTGCTCCTGAGTCTCTACCCCGATAGGAATCAAGTCTCCCGTAGTACCAGCTTCACCGCTAGCTGAAAGGTCGTCTGCAAGCCCAGCCAGCGCTCAGGCTAGCAGTGCAGCACCAGGAAGCTGCAGGCCCTGGTGTCCTCAGGCTCCAAGCAGGAGGCAGCCCCAGCCCCCCCATTCCTCTGGGCCCCAAGTTTAGGCCTATCTGCCTTCCCTTTTAGATAGCCCAAATACCCTTCCCTAAGCCCTATTTCTACAAGTGGTTCTAAAAGTGTGTTGGCATGGCTAATAGCAGAGGCTGCGGCGCAGCACACACCGGCGGCTCCTCCAATCACGTTACTCCTTGAACACTGCAGAAGAAGACAGACTCATAGAGTTTATCTATGCTCGAAGATTCCTGGTTTCAGAGAATTTGAACTATCATGGGTTAGTTTATTCATTTCTTTTTCAAATCCTCAAAACCGTGATTCGCTCCACTGCTCACTGGAAAAAATTCGCTCACCAAAAACCCACATCAAGCCCCTCCCCAGCCCACACACTTCTCCTGCATCACAATCTGTGGACACGGTGCTGACACCCACATTCCCTGAAGCACACCCCAGCCTGACCGCTCAGCAGACCATAAAGGGGGCGGATCCCTCTGACCTTGAAGGGATCCATTAGAGGTGCCCTTGGCAGTTCTGGATGTGGGTCCCCCCCACTCCGGGCCAGGGTTGTAAGATCCCACGGAGCCAAGCCGGGCGGCCTGCCGGAGGGAGGTGAGCCTCTCCCATTTTGTCCATCGCCTACATTGCTAGCATGGGAGGAGGCTGGGGCAGGGAGTGGAAGCTCAGCGTCATTGTCACCAAGGCCAGGCCCAGAGGTGCGAAGTCCTTGAATCCCAGGTCTCTGCCTTGGCGTCGAAGGCACTGCTGGGAAGGCACTGCTGGGAAGGCTTTAAGAAGCAGAGATGGGGGAGGGGGTTCACTTAGTCCCCTCAGGGCACCTGAGCACTTTCTCCCTGGGACACAGTGTCCTCTGCCCACGCCCTGTGGGAGGAGAGGCCCGCCTTGCCTCTGTGTTCCAGTCCACACCTGATAAGGCCAGCAAAGCCACAATCCAAACTGAGCTCAGGGCAGCAGGATGCCCAGTTAACCTGCAGCGTCCAGGATAAGAATTAAGATCAGTTGCGGTGCATCGGGGGATTTTCTGTGGACTGTTACCCAGATAACTGACTTTGACAATGGCCCAGCAAGGTCCATCTATGCTCTGCATTCAAGGAGCCAAGGCGCAGCCGTGCCCCTCGGGCAGTCACAGCAGAAGCAGCAGTTGGTTGGGGACTACACGTGCTGGGAGAAAGCCATGCACAGTACCCTGGAGGAGCCTGCAAAGAGCCTGGCCCCTTCCCGGTCAGAGCTCAGAGGAGACTTCTCATGGCTGGAAAGCTAAGTCTTGAAGGGAGGCCCAGGACCCATCCTGCTACCCGGGAAAAGCTTTTATAATCAGATAGGTAGCCTCTACCTAGACCAAAGGCACAATGCAGACTTCAGAGCACCCTCTTAGCTGCAGGGCAGCGCGGCTCCAAGGTCCTCAGCTGCAGCCCTCCACCACCAGAGGAGGCCGGAGGATGGCCAGGTGCTGGGCTTCACCCCAGAGCACTCATGCAAGGATAGGGCCCTGGACTCTGCAGTCCTGACCGTGAATGTCCGGGCAATGCCGGCATAGCTGCCTGAGCTTGGGATCTGGCCTTCATGGAAAGAGCCTGGTTCTAGTCCTAGGCATCGTCTCCAAGCACCTGGGACCCTGGGACCCTCGTGGAGCTGGCATCTCAATTCTTTAAGTGTCCTCTCCCTCGCTGTAGCATGGGGATGGTGGCACGGCTGGCCTCCTGTGGTCACGGGTGTGGCGAGTGGTGAGATGGTGTGTGTGAGCACAGGCTGTGGCCAGGCCATGTGGCTCTGGTACCCAGTGTCATTCCAAAACCATAGAACACTGGGGGCGACTGTGTGTGTGTGTGTGTGTGTGTGTGTGTGTGTGTGTGTGTGTGCACACGCACGCATGCTGTGGGAGCAGCGGTGTGAGATCCCTGATTCAAGAGCTTGTCGTGGGGGGCATCCTGGTCAGGAAAAGTGAGCCAGAGGCAGCAAAAGCTGCCAGAAAGTGGTGCATGGACCTCAGGAGCCCCAGCATGGGGAATGTGAGGGCAAATAGCGTCCTGTCCTTCCTCCAACCCAGAGGACACCAGGAGCCTTTGAACCAGACCTTCCGCGCTGGGCTTTATTAATGCCATGGGGCTGTCCCCTGGGGTGTCACATTTAACATGACCAAAGCAGACCTGAATCCCTCCCACCTTCCCCATTCTTAGGCCCTTCCAGAAATGGAGGCCAAGATCCTGGGGGGACTCAAGGCCCAAATCCTTGAGCGCTTGCCTGCCCGCCCACCCACCCGCCCACCCACCCGTCTGCCTGTCTGCCCGCCCACCTACCTGCCTGCCCACCCGCCCACTTGCCTGCCTGCCCACCTGCCTGCCTGCCTGCCTGCCTGCCTGCCCGCCCGCCTGCCTGCCTGCCTGCCCACCCACCC